>JABUQX010091594.1:7500-10000 GCA_015478945.1 Trachelipus rathkii | reverse complement strand
TGTCAAACATTATTCGTTGTTGGCATTTTTATATTTTAAATTGATTTTGTGTGAAAAAAAGTGTTTGATATGTGATCAATTTTGGGAAATTATGTAATGAGTTATATATATATATATATTATAATATATATAATTATATATAATATATATATATATATATATATATAATATATATATATATATAGTATATATATATATATATAATATATATATAATATATAATATATATAAGGTTAGCACGTTCCAATACAAGGTATTGTAAAAGCGAAGAACGTTGGAAAATAGATTAAAGTTTTTGCGTGGTTAACCAGACTTTACCAGGTAGTACAATGTAAGAATGAGCATAGTGGTTAAGTCTGGGGTTAGAATTGAAAGTTGGCAGAGAAGATGGAAACTTATAGAAAGGACTTTTTGAACGAGCCTTTCAAAAAAAGGGGAGTCACGTGACGAAGAATTCAAAGAGTTTCCGTCGTAATATGAAGAATTATAAAGATCTTTCATTCTACACAAAGTGGAGAGAGAGAGAGAGAGAGAGAGAGGAGAAGGAGAGAGAGAGAAGAGAGAGAGGAGAGAGAGAGAGAAAGCCGAATACATTGCAGTAGCCAGAAAATATTTTCGGAGGAGGGTGTTAAAATTATATATATATATTATATTATATAAATATATATATATATAGTATATATATATATAATTATATCTATATATATATATATTATATAATATTATATAATATATATTATATATATATATATATATATATATATAATAATATATATAATTATAATATATATATATATATATATTTCGGTAGAAAAGAATATATTTTATTCATTATATCAGTAACTATTTTAAATGAAAATAACTAATATAATAATACTGTAAGACAGCGACCCATCACATTTTCATACCAAATTCTTCTAGTTAAAAATATTCTCCGAAAAAAAGAGTGCAGTAACTCAAATGACTCATGACTGGTTACAATAATCCTAAAAAGAAGAGGTGAGCAAAGAAGGAAATGAAAAGAAGATTAACAAGTATTAAACGGCTTTAGTCCCATAAAGCCAATGTCTTAGATTTAGCAGGTATATATGGCGAAGATTATTCGTTGTTGCATTCGTTTAAATTTTAAATTGATTTGTGTGAAAAAAAGTGTTTGATATGTGATCAATTTTGGGAGAATTATAAAGTTAATGAGGTGTTTAAATTTCGGTGTAAAATTAGAACTTGTAGAAATTTTATACGGTTTCTTCTGAAGGTTTATGATTTTAACATGGTGCGTGTTTATTTACGATAAAAGCGTTATATTTAATTGTACTATTTTGTTAGTGAGGTGACGGTAAAGAACAAATTGCGAATTTAGAATCTTAACGAGAAAACAGTTATTGAATTGGTTTCATTTTTCAAGAGAAGTTTGTATTACATATGCTATTGGCAAGTTCACTAATTAATGCAAGGTAAATTTTTAAAAATGATTTTTTGGGGGCTGTGTATTAAGTTAGAGGCTACTTGGGGCTTTCCATTAATCATTAGGTTAAGGCTACTTGGGGCCTTTCATAATCCATTAGGTTAGGGCCCCAAGAATATTTGGGGGCTTTCAAAATCCATTGGTGGGCCAAGTCGTGGCTTTCATATCATTAGGTTAGGCCTAGATGGGGGTTTTTAAGTTTAGGTTATGATAAAAATTTTTTAGGTAGATTATATATATATAGATATATATATATATATATATATATATATATATATATATATATATATATATATATAAACAATATATTTTTATATAATTAACTATATTTTTTTTGTATATAATATATAATATAATCATTCTATTTATTGTTAGTCATTATTATAAAATGATAGTATATATACTATTATATATATATATATAATATATATATATATTATATATATATATTATATAATCTATATTATATATATATATATATATATAGTATCTTAATATATATATATATTAGGCATAAATGCAGGTTTGATCATGGATCACAATGGCGTTTGCGTTTGTTTGTCTAGCGAAGCAGAGTCAGTCGATTGGCTTTAGTCGCACTGGCTTGAGTCGCTCATGGCTTGACGATTTGTTTTTAGTTTAGTTTAAAGCAATGTCTGTTCTGTGCATTAATGATTTAATTAGTGATGAACATAATGTATTAGCGTTTCTACAATATCACCATTTAATATTAGAGGAAAAATCTGTTAATTGCAATATTCCCTGCTATTTTACTAATCTAAATTCAAAATTTAATTGTAGATGTAACAAATGTTTATCCTATTTTTCAACAACAACACCATTTTTGGCTTGGATTTTTAAACTTTTTTGAGGCAGTTCATCGTTTTCAAAGTACATAAAGTAAGCTTTCAATATATATATATATATATAAATATATATAATATATTATATATATATATATATATATATATATATATATATATATATATATATATATATATATATAAAAATAATTATATTATATAAAATATATAT
>JABUQX010091594.1:0-5000 GCA_015478945.1 Trachelipus rathkii | reverse complement strand
CGAGTCTCATAAAGTACTGAAGTAGGGCAAAATTCGAAGGAAATTTTTTTGGTATCGTCCAACGGGGTGCCAAAAGGGGTGCAAGGGCTGCAAGGGCTTCAGAAACGACATGAACATGAAACCGAAACCAAAGTGTCTAAGATTCATTACTGTAATACCCTAGTTAAGGTGTTTGTATTCTGGCAATCAGAGGATAAATTGTTTTGCATTCACAAGGAAAGATATGTTATAGAACTTAATCACATTAAATGAATACTACATCGTGAAAGCCTATCGTGATCCTGCTGACTGCGGTAAGTCAGATTTATTAGATGTTGCCAACAAGACGCTGAGATTTTGGTAGGTAGACTTAACAGAAGCAAAGAATCGTAGGACAGATACAGAACGCACCTGTGCCGGATCATCAGTTTCAAACCAAAAGAATTCTGGCCAAATAATGCTCTTCTTCTATTACTTAGTCCTCTCTAAGATTATAATAGATGACAAATTTGCTTTTCATTGTTTTGTTATTACACCCTTGTTATACATGCGGACACCGACGTCCATAAATTTAGATATTCAAGGATTTTCTGATTTATATCAAGTAATTTTAATAATGAGCTGGCCATGTGTAAATATTTTGGATTGATATAGAAATGAATTTTTTTGAAAAAGAGACTCAAGAACTACAAGAAAAAGAAGTGTTAAAGTCGAGACTTTCTTTCCAGGTAGGCCAAATGCGTCGCACATTTCTCTGCCCAAACTGTGCTCACCGGACCAGTTGGATAGATCAATTTTGTGCCGAAACCGTCTCAGTGAAAAGATATTGCCATGAAAAGCATCCACAGAAATAGCTATGCTGGAAAACAGGTAGAACGCTGAAAGAGACTAGGGAAGATTCCTGAAGATCTAAAAAAAAACTAAACTGCCTTTGAGTAGGTCTCATATACTATATATATATATATATATTAATATATATATATATATATAATTATATATATATAGATATATATATATATACTATTATATATATATATATATATATAGTAGCCATACAGGGCCACAATCGCAGGAAAAGTTCAATATGCCAGATTTGTCACTAAACTGGGTACCCCAACGTCATTCTTAGGGCAATTTTTATGCTTTTATTATTTTCTATGCATGTCTGACTAGTTACCAATTTTATAAAACTTTTTAGCATCGTTTGTCCTTTTTAATGTTTTTGGCTCTTTTTCGTATACAGCCATCATTTCAAACCACTGACTTGGTTAATGTCCCAACTCTGGAGGAGTTCGGCTTTTTTTTCTAGTGCAGCACTGCACGCTCAAAGCGACAATGATGCGGTTTCTAAGGAATGGAAAGACCGTTTCGGGGATCGGCTTTTGAAAGGTCGGAAATGCCACGATCTGTTAGGCAAATGACTTCGGAATTTTCCTAACGCCAATTAGTTTTTAACGCTTATTCCAAAGTATAGGTTTCTAAGGTCGGTGAGACTGTTTATGAGGTCTTGAAAACCGTTTCCTGAGTTTTTAACCTGAACTCAATGTGTCTAACACCCCAAAAGGGGGTTTTCCTTCCTAGAAGGTTTTAAATGATCGGTAGATCAATTCTGATGATTCCAATCCATTTATCGAGATCTTTTACCCCAAAATTTGTATTTAAATCTCTTCTAGCGCTCTGGAAAGTTTAATGTATTACAAAGGCACTGTAGTGAGAATCACAAATTGAGGGGTTACCAATCAACAATCAGTATTCCTCTGACGTCATTAAACCCCGCCCCTTTTTATTTCCTCATCAATTTAAGGGAGGTAGAGACATTGTAACCACTCCAAACCTACTACCTCAATAGCTGGTAGTGTCAGCTTCCCGGAGTCACGGTTTCACGCCGATACGCCAATCCATGGTTGAACCGTGCCCTTAAACTTGGAAATGGTCGTAGGTAATTGAAAAATAAATAGCCGACAAGACCCGGAGGAAGAATCGGAGTTGAAGAAGGAAACGGAGACTGAGTTGACTCTTGTGCCGGAGCCATAAGCCAAAGCCGGAACCAGAATAAAAAAAAGAAGAAATGCATGGAATAGATAACAGAGGAAGAAGAAAGAAACAGAAGAAGTTGGAGACTGAGAAAGCTCCTGTATCGGAGCAATGAGCCAGAGCCGGTGCGGATGAGGAGCTGAGTTAGCAAACATTTGCTAAGCAGTTCAATATTGATGTCAATCTATATGTCTATGAACCCGCAGAACTCGAATGTGATAGTTTTAAATTCCAATGGGCAACCTGAGCACCACAGGGAGGGGGTTCCAGACGAAAAAAGGGCAAAAACACATATTGCAAGAGAGAAAAAGATGAGAAACAATGCCGAAGGATGATTCCTGAAAAATCAGAAACAGCGAGGTCAATAAATGAGTTGGGGATCGAATCCAAAAATGGGGTTAAATTTTATTGGTGGATACAAGTTTTACTTGATAATTTTTAGGTGATCACTATAGCAACCAAATGTTGCATAAAATTTTAATCTTATCACATACTACTTATTAATTTTACGGCCTCTCTCAAGTTATCTGCCATTCTACCTTTCTTTCATAATACATTGTCTACATTAGCGTAACCAAACCTAATCTGGCTTAGCATACTATCTTAGCCCTTACAACATATTAATTATGACGTCTCTCTCTCGGCACGCTGTTTAACACAACTAAATATTCTTAACTTCTCTAGGCACATCTAAACTAACGTCACCTAATGCTGCTTACATGACCGGGTTCTGACTCTAGCACATGCAGGTTTTCATTTCGATAAGAACTCGGTTTTGACATATTTCTTTTAACAGTAATATTATTAATTACAGCATCCATTCTATTTCATTATACCTGCTTTCCACAAAACATGCTCACTCACCAAAGTTTATTTCACAATTGAGCTCTTATTCCTATGCGTCACAATAAATGACGTCACTGCATTAGCAGATGATAATTGGTCCATTACTCCCGACCACAGGTTAAGGATTACGAATAAACAGTTGATAAGAGATAAATGTACAAAGTTCGTGATATTATAGTTTCATATTGTATGTCACTGCATAAAGACGGATCTCAAGTGTCAAAAACTAACGGCGCTAGGTAAAATTCTCAAGTCAGCTGCCGACATGACTTGGATTTTCTACAGTTCAGAAGCTCCAGAACCCCGAAAACGGTCTCTCCTTTCTTAGAAACGCATCATCGTCGTCGTTGACGTGTAGTGCTGCCATTGGAAAAAAGAGCTAAACTCCTCCAGAGTTGGTAAAATTAACCAAGTCAGCTGTCGACATGCCTACCGGTTGCTATGAAGAAAAAGCGCTGAGAGTATTGAAAAGTGCCAAAAAACGTTAAAAAGTATTTTTAAAAAATGCTAAAGAGTACCATAAAAATGACTTAGGGTGCCAGATTTAGCGACAAGTCTGGCATCTGTTATTTTTCACGTCGATAATGCCCTATATAAATATATATATATTATATATATATATATTATATATAATATATATATATATATATATATATATATATATATATATATATATATATATATATATATATATATATATATATATGATTGTGTGTGTGTGTGTGTGTGTGTGTGTGTTAGGGTGTTTATGAGTGTGTTTGTGTGTGCGAGCTCGTATCAATTCAACTTATACTGCTAAGCCTAAAAAGAAAATTTTACGTATTACATGATATTAAAAAGAAGCAAATTTAAAGAATTTTCTTCATTAAAAAAAAAAAAGCTCTTTGAAATCGAATTTAAAACATACACTACACACACTGAAAGTCGGGTACTGGTACGGCAACCTGAAATAGGGCAAAAAAAAATGTACACATACCCCACAAAATTGCAGGTAGAGCAAAATAAGCAACAAGAAGGGAAACAGATGCTCCAGCAATTGCTCCAATCAAGGAACCGTCTTTACTTTCAGGAGTAGGTGTTGGTAAGTATATGCGAGGTTTTCTCAGAATACTTCTTTTTATAAATCCCTCATTAAACCCAATGAGAATCACAACCGCTATTCTGAAAAGGGGGTAGAATGTAATCATCCTAGTAAGTTCAGTTAGACAAGAGTTGACAGTGAGCTTCTCAGTCTGTCTGTTTGTTGTCTGTCTGTCTGTCTGTCTGTCTGTTGTCTTGTCTGTCCTGTCTTGTCTGTCTGTTCTGTTGAGGGATTCTTTGTTTGTTTGATTGTTTGTTTGTTCTCTCTCTCTCTCTCTCTCTCTCTCTCTCTCTCCTCTTCTCTCTCTCTTCTCTATATATATATAATATATATATATTATATAATATATTATATAATATATATATATATAATATATAATATATATATATATATATATATATAGAGAGAGAGATGAGATAGAGATAGAGAGAGAGAGAGGAAGAGAGAGAGAGAGAGAGAGAGGAGAGAGAGAAGAGAGAGGAGGTTCATTGACAAAAAAAATGATTCTTGTTAACTGCATTTTTAAAATTACGAATTTGCTAACTATGGTCATGTCTAACCGAATTTACTGGATTCGATAAATAAAATCATTAAATTTTAAACGAAAACCGAATATATCGATCATTTAAAACGTAAATCGAATCATGGAAGTTTATGTAATGAAAGGACAAATATAGATATTCAAAATATAATTAGAGTATATTATTGTTTTAGCAATATATACAATACGATATATCAATAGTATATCGATTCAAATATATATTCGATATTATTATTTTTACTTAATAAAACGATATTATATATATATATATATATATTAGATATTATATATATATATATATATATATATATATATATGATATATATATATATATATATATATAATATATATATATATTTATATTATATATATATATATATATATATATATATATAATATATATATATATTATTATTATTATATATCTCGATATAATACTTACATAGCTAAAACGATAAATGTTAAAAAAGCTGCTCAAAATTCATTAGTTCTGGAATTCTTATTTGATATCTCTCTCTT
>JABUQX010091593.1:12500-13963 GCA_015478945.1 Trachelipus rathkii | reverse complement strand
TATTTCTCTAAGGAGTTTATTTTCTTTAATCAACATTCAAATTTTTTAAATACTTTACAATATTGTCATTTAAAGGAGTTTTTTTAACATTTTATCACAATTTGAGAAACACTTTGAAAACTGCTTTATAGTTATTCTTCTAGTGTAAGATGTTTTAATTCACGTAAACTTGTAAAATACGATCACATCTTTTTTTTTTGATTTTTTCTATAATTTTTAATTGTTTTCTTTCTAATATAGATTTTAATTTGGGCTAACATCCACGAATTTATGACATTCCGAAAATCCATGTTACTAAGTGTCTAACTGCGCATATGGAGCGAGCGCTTCAGCGAGCGGTCTGTCATGCATTTACGCCGCCAACCTGCTGTGCATCTACCCTATGACATTGTTTAGTTTAAGTTTTCATTTAAGCTCAAAAACTACCTAATTTAAAAAAATAATTTAAAACGAGAAGATTAAAATTAATTTTAAATGTAAAAAAATCTAATTAAGACAAAAAAGTACACAAAATCAACTTTATGAAACTTCACAAATTTATTAATAACACCTTAAATACTAGTATAATCTTAGGTCTGGGCAAGCTTACGTTCTCATCAACCTTCCATTCCTTCAGTAATACGAGAGCAAGGGTTACCAAATAGTGTTTTTTTTTATTTGCTCTGGAGAAAAATATTATTCTTTTCTTTTAATGTTCCTTTTTAGGGGGTTCGAGCCGACGGCGGGACACCCCCCGTCGTCCCCCCGGTAGGCCGAGAACCCGACTATGTCCATCTTTGTTGTTTACCCGTGGGTATCCTTAGTTAAAAAAAGAAAAAAATTCAACATTTGGCACCTTTTGCGCGCTCCCTCTGAGTACTCGAGCTCCTTCGTATTGTCAAAAAAACGGTAATTATTTAATAAATAATTTTTCCAACATTTTAACAATTTTTAAATATTTTAAAAAAGCGTTTTTTTTTTTTCCATGGTAAAAATGTCTCCTGATTAATAAAATGATATTTATTTTTCTGTAGCTGTTATAGTTTTTTATTACATGCAGTGTCTTTCGGATGCTGACCATATATATATATATATATATATTATATATATTATATATTAATAATATATATATATATATTATTATATATATATATTAAATATTTATTAATAAATAATTTAATTATTAATATAATATATTAAATGGACCAGATTTTTTTTAGTTAAAATCGGGACACACATTATTTAATATATATAATTATATATATAATATATATATATATATATAATATAGTATATATTATATATATATATATATATACTATATATATAATATATAATATATATAATATATATAATATATGTATATATATATACTATAATATATATATATAATATATTATTTATATATATATATATATATATATATATATATTTATATATATATATAATTTATGTATATAGATATTATATACCTTTCAGTTACA
>JABUQX010091593.1:0-7500 GCA_015478945.1 Trachelipus rathkii | reverse complement strand
GCACAGCGTACAAACCAAGTGCTAGATACCACCACCATATGCCAGGAAGAACATAAAAAATTACACAATAAGGAAATAAATTACTTCAAAATTTTGATTAAAAAAGAGGGGGAATTTTCGGAATCTTTAGCCTGCAGAGTCCCTTCTTCAAGAAAAGCATAGACCCAGACCATCACTATTAAATACAACGAAAATCTCCGATTACATTAAATTATATTTACCTTACTGAAGAAAGAAAAGGAATAAAGAAAATTATAATTTATAATTTCCAATCCACATTTATTCTTCCTATTGAAAGTTTTATTTTTAATCTTATGGGCTATATCTGTAATAATTGTAATATTTTTAGTTTGAATTTTTGCTTCGTTCATAAAATAAAGTCATATCCTTGAAAATGTCCACCGTGAGCGGACGAAAGCTTGGATCATTTCAGAAGGCAATTGTTTTGTTTTATCAAGAATTGTCTCTGAAGAGAAAATTTAATGAAAATGTTAGGAAAGGTTTTTAGGAATTAGAAAAGTCTTTGCAAAAATTATATTAAGACAAATGTCTGATTTGTTATTTCTAATAATAATAATAATAATAATAATAATAAAATTATTGTGAGCTATTCTCTCCTTGAGCTTGGCTTCGTCCTGCTCGGACGTTAAACGAGTACACCCTAGTAGTAGGAGCGGAATATTGCAGCACGTACCTGGCTTGACCTTTTTTTACCTTTTCTGACCGCGACCTTTGGTTGAGCTCGCAATTTTACCTGACCTTGACCTTTTTTGCCTTTACCTTTTTGGGGCAACCTGAATTTTTACCTTAACTTTTTTTACCTGGCCTTGACCTTTTTTTGAGAACCCGGATTTTTGATGAGAAACCGGATTTTTTGAGAACCGGATTTTTTGAGAAATCGGTTTGAGAACCGCGATTTTTGCAGAACTCGATTTTTGGATGAAACCCATAATGTTTTTGAGAACCAAATTTTTGAGAACCCAAAATTTTTTGAGAACCCTAATTTTTTGGCAACCCTAATTTTTGGCAACCCCAATTTTTTCGGCAACCCTGATTTTGGCAACCCTTCGAAGAAGGGTTGCGCCAAACGGTTGCGTAAGCAACCGTTGTGTACGTATTGCCCCCCTATTTTACGCCCCTAATTTTTCGACATGGGTCAAATTTTTTGCCTCCACGGTAATTTTTGATTCTTCATTAGGGGGCTTAGCCCTTATTTTGATTCTTAACCTTTTTTCGTCCTTCCCCTTTTGCTCCAAAGCTTGACAGCTATATACCATGGTTCAATTTTGACCACGTTAATTTTTTTGTCCTTCATGGTCAATTTTGACCCACGGTAATTTATTTGCCTCCTTTTAGGGGCTTAGCCCTTTTTTGATGTCTTAACCATTTTTGTCCTTATATTTCGTCCATTGCCTTGCCATATACCATGGTCAATTTTGGCCACGCCAATTTTTTGGCCACTCGTGCCCCACCAGTCACATATTTCGTTCCTTTAACGCATGTATGGATCTATTCTAACTTGAACAACCTTACACACACACACAACACACACACAACACACACACACACACACACACTTAACACGTTATTACACACATTCACTATGACAATTATACACACATTCACTATGACACTACATTTAACCCATAGACACTAACATTTACCACTTACACACACACACACGCACACAACACACAACAACACAACACACACACCACACTTACACTTATACACACAATTCACTATGACACTTATTCACTATAACACTTACATTTCCCATAGACACTTTACATTTACACTTATACACACGTACAAACACACACTACCAACCCTTTGGTCGTCCATGCGGTCAATTTTTGACCCACGGTAATTTCTTATGTTTTATTTTTATCCTTCCTTTTGTATTCTACGGGTACAATTTTGATGTCTTAACCTTGTGTTTGACCATGATATTTCAGGCCTTGACCCTGTCTAAACTTTGATGGTTTGATGTTTCCAATCATCCGTTAAGAAGTATCTAGGGCATGTTCTATTAGTGTTCTATGAGTCATTACAATGAGTGCCAGGTGGAAGTGCCAGGTGAGTGCCCAAGTGCTAGTGCCAATGAGTGCCAATCGAGTGCCAAGTGAGTGCCAATGAGTGCCAAGTTGCAGTGCCACATAGTGCCCAAGTGAGTGCCACATAGTGCCACATGAGTGCCACTTTTTTCAGCCTTTTCTAGGCCTCCCCTAGCCTAGGCGAAAGCCCTAATATGGGGTGTCTTACCCCTAGTTTATAAGTTACTGCGTTGAATCCGATTGGTGTATATTACCAAGCCGCTAGGATGGCTTCCTAACTATGAGTAGTTCTATTTCTATCACTCTATTAGCCTATTATTATATATTATATATATATATATACTATATATTATATTATATATCATAAATCTATATATATATATATATTTATAATATATATATATATTGACTTGCACACTCACCTACACCACATTACACTAGACACTCTTATACACAGCATTCACTATGACACTTATACACACTTATGGACACTTAGTAAGCATACACTCTCCATAAGACACTTTACATTAAACCATATACAGCTTACACGCCACACCCCACACCACATATAACCTTACACTTTACACTTCACACACCCGAATTTTTGATGCCTCAACACTTTTGATAGCCTCAGCATTAATGCCTCAGCATTGATGCCTCAACTTTGAAGGTCCATCTTTGATGCCTTCATCTTTGATTGACGTCATCTTTGATACCTCTATATGATGAGATTTCATCTTTGATGCAAACATCTTATGCTCATCTCTACGCCTACATTAAAGAAACAGAGTAATATTAAGGTCTTCCCTAGATCATAAGCTCCCGACAGGGTGGCATGGCACCTTCGCCGCAAAGACAGCACCCCGACACCCCAGCCAGGTGCGGCACCCGCCGCGCGTCCCGTCCGCCGCGTTCCCGCCGCCACGTGCGCCCGCAGGCGCCATATTACCCGCCCTTCGCGTGCGCCCGCAGGCGCAATTATCGCCGCACGAATGAAAAATATATGTATATAATATACTGAGTCATTCATTTTTTATTCATACTTAAAACATTTTTATTAAAAACATTTTTCGCGAACCTAAAAACTGTAACTCATTACATATTTATTAACATTATTTTACTTAATACTTTTTATAAATTTCGTACAATTGTATGTAAGAAGAAAAAACCCAGAGTGTCTTATGTATAAACATTTTTATTTTACTACAATTGTACGAAATTTTTATTAAAAACATTAACATTACATTACTTTTAAGCAGTAAAATCAGTAAATCAATAGGGGTGTTACCTAACACCTAGGGGGATTAGTACGTTTTTGTTTTACTGCTTTACTGTCTTAAACTCATGTTTTATGCTTTAACTTTCTGCTTTTACTGCTTTAACTCACTGTTTTACTGCTGTTAACTCACATATTTATTTAACATTTACATAACTTAAAGCAGTAAATCAGTAAATCAATAGAGTGTTACCTAACACCTAAGGGATTAGTATGCTTTTGTTTTTTACTGCTTTACTGCTTAACTTTCTGCTTTATATCTGCTTTAACTTTCTCCTTTACTGCTTTAACTCACATACATTTCATACCTTAAAGCAGTAAATCAGTAAACCAATAGAGGTGTTACATAGCAACAAGGGGATTAGTAATGTCGTTTGTTTTACTGCTTTACTGCTTTAACTTTTCTGCTTTACTGCTTAACTTTATATTTGAACTTTCTGCTTACTGCTTTAACTTTCTGCTTTACTGCTTTACTCATATGTTATTAACATTATGTTTTTTATTTTGTTTTAAATACTTTTTTTTTTATTTTATTATTATTCTTATTTTTTTATTACTTATTTTTATTATTTTATTATTTTTATTATGTTTATTTTTATTTTTATAGTATTAAATGTCAAGTGTTGCTTTCATTATTTTATTTATTCATTAGAACACACATCACTATGACATCTACTCACACACATTCACTATGACACTTATAAACACAACTACACCCAGCCAACTTACATTTACCCATGGACACTTACATTTACACTTATAAACACACGCGGTCCACACACACACACACACACACACACACACAACACTTTTCAAGCAAAAATGAATATAGACACTTATACACACAGTTCACTATGACCACTTATACACACATTCACTATGACACTTACATTTAGACCATAGATACTTACATTTACACTTATACACACACCACACACTCACACACACACTTTACTAACACTCACACACAGATTTACTTACACACGCACAGATTACTTACACTCACACAGATTTACTTACACTCACACACAGATTTACTTACATTACACATTACACACACAGATTTACTTAACACACACAAGATTTACTTACACACGCAGATTTACTACACATATTAACCGTATAATTTATTTAAAACATTTTATGTTTTAATTAACACGCAACATTTATATTACTCATTCAAATTTAACCTAAAATTATTTCAAAGTTTCGTAAAACGTCTATAATAAATCAATTCATTATCTTTGACAAAAAATTAATTATTAACTGTTAATACTTTTTGTTTACAAATTTTTATTAACTATCAAGTTTAAAATAACTTTTACTAAATTTATGAAATTTTAGTAAAAACATATATTTTACGTACCCTTAAGCAATAAATCATTAAATCAGTAAGGTCAGCCCCTAGCACCCCTCAACACCAAGCTATGCCGCACCACGTTTTGTTCTATGGACTTACTGCTTTACATCATTCTTTACCACTTGTAATAAGTATGAAAAATAACAAAATTAAGTTCCTTCTCTGCTAAACACATTAACATGTATTTTATTAAAAATCTTTCTTAATTCTTATTATAAAAAATAAACAATTAGTCACTTACATTTATATTATTCGCTCGATTTTAACTAAAAATATTCAAAGTTTTTAAATAATTCGGATTTTCTTTATTATGTATTAGTTATTATATTATCTATGTACATTTACAATCCATCACGAGAAAAAAAAACAACCCGCACTCCTTACAGATACGAACTGACCTCTCTCTGGTAAAATGTGTTGTAGGGGCATAATCCTTTTTTGTTATCCCGGGCGGTTTAGACCTAAATTCCAGTAAAATATATTAAACTGCCTTTTTCTTGTAAAAATGGGGTGCCACAATAACTACGTTAGGCCTAAAATTAGGCCTAAAATTTAGGATAAGCCTTTTTGTATCCCCGGCTGATTTAAGCCTAATACCAGGTCAAAGGTAATTCCAGTATAGCAGAATCGAGAATCAATGTTATATTATTTTTTAAATATATTCAAACTGAAACATGCTGGATCGGTAAGATCCTTTAAGCAGGTAGAAGAAATGTTTACCTTTCTTGTGTGAGTGTACGGAGTAATCCTTATCTCTATATGACCTCGTATGTGATTGGTCGAGAATATTTTATCGCTTTTTTGGTTTTAGGTATGTAAAAACATGTTTTTTCATATCCTGAACCTTACTTGTGATTGGATGAAAATTATATTTGAGGATGCGTGTTTTAGACCCAAACTCAGTTTAAAATCATACTCGTTTTAGCTATTAAGCTGTGCACAAGTTCTCTTATTTTTGTAATAAAAGTGTTCAATTTTCACTAAGTGTATATCATAATCAGTCTTAACCGATACACTCTATACCAAGACATTATCAGTTGGGAAATTCAAGATCCCCGGAAGTAGGGTTTCATTCTTAAATAAAAGAAAACCCGATGGTTTGAATTTTCAAGTGTGCTACCCAATCCCCCTGTTATAATACCAAGCGTATTTTCGTGAGTCCAGATGAATTACTTTGTATATGTAACCACACTGAAGAGTGGCTTACAGAATACTTTAAACCAAGCTCAGCTTTAAACAGGACCGAAACAGTTATTAACCTGTGCGAAGAAACCAGCGATAAGCAACTTACTCTAGCATTTTATAAACTATCAAAACATAAACAGTTTGGAAGTTAGATTATGGCGAGAGAAATAATGAAACAGCAGTATTTGAACCTACATCATTTGGATCCTACATTTCAGTAGCGCAGTTGAAATATATGTTAGAGGTACGTAAGCGAATGTTAATAAGATGAAGAAGACATTTTGTTATCTAATTAGTAACGTAATTCATTACATTTTAGTACCAGGAATACTACGCATTTAGAAAACCCTGATGATGATCACTCACATCATCCATAGTTTCTGCAGTTTTATCTATAGCCACGAAATCATTTATCTTACTTAGAAAACAATGCAAGAAAGTATTTATGCAGGGGACCCCGAATGTAAATATACTATGCTATCTTGAGCGAGAACTTTTTACGTATGTGTTAAATGAAAGGTATTAATGAGACACGGAACTATATCATCGATAATGATATAAATGATTTTGCATTTTAAATTAGAGGAATTTTAAATAAAATAATGCATAAACATTATGTGTAAAAATGTATGTGGAAGTGTTATATATTATATAAAAATATTCCTGTATTATATTTAATGTGAACCTTATAAATATCATTGTAACTATTATTTAACAACTCGTTGTATATATTTAATCTTTTTTGTTGGGCCGTATATTTAAAATTTTTTTAAAAAAATTATATATATATATTATATATATATATATATATATATATATATATACTAAAAAAAAATTATATAAAGAAATATCTGTTTTTAAAAAATTTTATTTTTAATATAAAAAAATTTTTTATTTTTTATATATATATATATATATATTATTTATATATATAATTAAATTACTGTAAGATAATGAGTTTATTAAATTTCTAATTATATAGTTAAAGTTTTTTATTATCCTTAATTTTTACTTTCTTGAGATAAATATTTACATGTATGTTAGAGTTTAAATAAACGAAGCCCCTGGTTCAGGATATGAAAAAAACATTGTTTTTACATACGTAAACCAAAAAAGCGATAAAAATAATTCTCGACCAATCACATACGAGCTCATATAGAGATAAGGATTTACTCCGTCACTCACAAGAAAAGGTAAACATTTCTTTCTTACCTGCTTAAGGATCTTACCCCATCCAGCATGTTTCAGTTTGAAAATATATTTTATAAAATTAATAATAACATTGAGTTCTCCATTCTTGTCTATACTGGAATTACTTTTGACCTGGTATTAGGCTTTTAAATCAGCCGGGGATACAAAAAAGGCTTATTCTAAACTATTTAAGGCCTAAATTTAGGCCTAACGGAGTTATATTGCACCACATTTTACAGGAAAAGGTCAGTTTGAAAATATATTTTAACCTGGAATTAGGTCTAAATCCGCCCCGGGATACAAAAAAGGATTTAAATCTACACACAATTTTACGAGAGAAGGGTCAGTTCGTATTGTAAAGAGTGCGGGTTGTTGTGTTCTCTCGTGATGGATGTCAATGTACATAGATAATAATAAATCTCTCTCTTGGG
>JABUQX010091592.1:0-31672 GCA_015478945.1 Trachelipus rathkii | reverse complement strand
TCCGCTGTTAGCGAGAAAGAAGATCTTCCTATAAGTTCTAAGACGATTCAATTCTAAAGAACATATTACCAAGGTGGAACAAAGTTGAGCTCCTTGAAAAGATAAGATTACTTACTATAATAATATGTAAGTAGATATTTTATAGCACAAATGATTAGGCAAAAAGCCCTTTACAGTAACTCATTATATATAGTATATATAATATATATATATATATATATATATATATATATAATAATATATATATATAATAGATATATATATATATAACTATCATAATTTATTATATATAATATATGTATAATATATATACTATATATATATATCATATATATATATAGTATATATATATATATATATTATATTATATATACATATAATACTAAGTATACTATAATATATATATTCATATATAGTATAATATTCGTAAGATCTAGGATTACAAATACAAATATATAATAGTTTTGATACAAAACATAATGTTAAGTTTATAAATAATTTTAGCGCAGAATTCGCAATACCTGATCAAAATTAATATATAAAAAGTTCTAACATTAATATCCTTATTGAATAATAATAATACTTAATAAAATGATAAAATAATAAATTCTTCCATAATTTAAGAATATTATTTGCCATTTATTTTGGCCGATAGTGAAGCGTAGTGATGAAGCTCAGTCCCAACCTCGGTGTGCTATAACCGGGACACACCCCCTTTCTAAGACGACATTGGGGTATGCTTCTATGTCGTTAATTAACCTGCCAAGATAAAAAATCGGCTATCATGTTATCTTTCCAGTTAACTGACTGGAGAGTGAACTCACACATTGCAACATCATGCACCAAGCACACTCTTGAATTCGTGAATTGTTGCCTTCTGCATATATAACAAGCGACGAGGTCGGTTTGTAGGGAGTGAATTCCTACCATATTATATAATATCAAATTTTTTTACGGCCAAAAAATTGATGGCCAAACCTTCTTTTCTCGATAGTACTCCGACCGCTTTCAGTTTCGGATAGCCCCTCGTCAGCATAACACCAGAAATTCCCATCTCGTACTCTTGTAGGAGACAAAGCCTATTATAGCTTTCTTGCGACGCGTTCAGTTTGTTATAACGAATCCTTTCATCTCCATTAGGTAGCCGTGAAACAGCGGAAGTTGTAATGCATGATCTTCAAGACTTCGAACGCCTTTTGATGGCTATCCTCCCACTTAACCTTCTAGGACTCCCTTTTTTGAGTAGATCAAATAATGGAAACGCGATTGATGCATAATTTGGAACGAAGGCCTTATAATACCCAGTTAGGCCGAGAAAAGATCTTACCTCTGTTTTAGTCGTAGATCTCATCGCATCACTAATTTTCTTCACGTTTTCCTTCTGTAAACCCTTATAACCGTAACTCAACTTATGGCCAAGGAACTCTACGCTTCCTGATCCTATAACACATTTGGAGGGTTTTACCGTAAATCCGGCATCACCCAGTCGGGTAAACAGGACCTCCAACTCTCTAACGTGAGTTTCCCAGTCTTGGGTATGCACGATGATATCGTCTAAATAACATTTCGTGAATTGCATATCCCCGATTACGTTCCTTAATACCTTTGTAAGTGTGTTGCAACCGGCCTGAGGTAACTTAACCGAACGGAATCCTAAGGAATCGTAAGTCTTTCATGGACTTACAAGCGTTTGCTGAATGTCTTCTTTCATGAATCGGATTTGCCAATACCCTTCAAAGATCGAACTTCGAAAAGAATTTATCCTTAAATGGAAGAACAAGTCCTCCACTGTGGTCGTTGGCTCCGGATCAAGGTCAAAAATCGTTATATCATTTAACTTCCTATAATCGACGCATACCGGTTTGACCCATCTTTTTTCTTTTACCCACAACGAGGGAAAGCGTAAGGCGAGTCTAATTTCTGTATTATGCCTAAATCAAGCATATCTTGAATTTCCATCTTGATTTGCGGTCTAAACCGAAATAACGGTAAAGGCAGACGGTTTTATTTATAGGATCAGCTGCTATGAGTATGATTCTATGTTGAGATGGATTTCCTACAACACCCTGGACCTGAATATGTTTTTAAACGCCGCACAATCAACTTTCACCTGCTCCTTGTTCTTGCCCGATAAGAATCTTATCATGATGACTTCACTGGCTTCCTCGCTAATTCGCCCCCCCATAATTCCACCCGGGAGATCGAAAGAATCCTCATTGTCGTTCTCCAGTATTCCGACAGCGGCCAGTGTTGAATCCGCGTTCTCAGGGTTTACCTCTTCGATTCTTTCCACATATTTTTTTAGCAGGTTAATATGGTAAATTTTTACCTTCTCCTTACATTTTATGTTATAATTACAGCCACCAACTGCTTCAACGACAGCGTATGGTCCCTTCCACCTCATCAGTAGCTTATTATAAGTGGTCGGCAACAGCACTAAAACTTTATCCACTGGCAATAAGTTTCTGCATCTTACTCCCTTATCATAATGATGTTTATATCTGTCGCGAGACCTCTCCAAATTTTCCATGGCTATCTTCAGAGTTTCCTCTAATCTTTTTCTTAACTTGAATACGTATTGATAGGTATTTTCCACACCGTGAACCACTTCTTTCAGCCACAATTCCTTTAAAATTTTCATCTGTCCGCGTACAGTCCTACCGTAAAGGAGTTCGAACGGCGTGAAACCTGTACTTGCTTGCGGTGCCTCCCTATAGGCGAAAAATAGAGGATTAATATATTTTGGCAATTGTCTCGGTTGTTCGTCACACAATCTTCTCAGCATTGTTTTTAACACGCCATTGAAATTTTCGGATAGTCCGTTTGCCATTGGATGATAGGGGGAAGTATGTATCTGCCTAATCTTTAGTATTTTCGAGACCTCTTTCATTAATCTGGATACGAACTGTGTTCCAAGGTCTGATAATACCTCTTCTGGTATACCAAGGCGACTATAGATATCGACTAAAGCACCAGCCACAGTCCTAAAATCTATATTTTTAAGGGGAATTGCTTCGGGGTATCGTGTCCCGTAGTCAACGACCGTCAATATAAATTTATGGCCTTCTTGTGAAGGGGGATTTATAGGCCCGACAAAATCGATGGCCACCCTCTTAAAGGGTTCATTGAATATCGGTACCCTAGTTAATGGTACGCCCGCCATTCTTACATTCCTCGAGGTTTTTTGGCATACATCACATTAGTACCTAGTGACATCATCGTAGAGCCTCGGCCAATCAAAACACGTCCTTATCCTATCATAGGTCTTTTTGATGCCTAGGTGTCCCGCTAAAGGCGCGTCATGGGCCAACTCCATTAGAGAATTCCTTATCTTATGCCGGAAATCGTAAACACTACGACCTTCCTCTTGAATACCGTAATACGGACTCACACTTATATATAAAATAAACCCTCTCTATTTATACCTTCTATCGACGACTGAGGATTAAGTGGCTATCTCCCAAGTGTTTCAGGTCGGACCTTATGTAGGTCTGATAGTTCACTCTTAATCTCCACCCTTTCCACGTGGAGATAACTTCATTTTAAAGGAAGGTAAGCGGAGTCATTCCCTTCTACAAGCATACTGGATTTGATTCATCAGTGCTTGACTAAGTAAACAACTTCGATGGCGTTCGTCGTCGATCACCCTCGTTTAAGGCGCAGTGGGCTTACCGGACTCGTTTCAGTTACAAGATAATCAGGTTCGCTCCCTGGATACCTGACACTGGTTATCTCATTCCCATAATCATTGCTAGGAGCATCTTTAGAGTCCACCGCTACCTTTGTTTCAACGTCGATAACTTCGGGTCCGAGGGTACCTTCGATGTTTCCAATCGTTAGATCATACAGTGCGTCATCTAAACAGAGTGCTTCTACCTCTCCTGTATAAAATGGCGTCTCGATAAAAATATGCGCTTTCGGTACTATCCTCAAGGTACTGTCAATCAGTAACATTTTCCTAAAGTTACCTGTGAATTGTCTTTCATCGACAAGGTTGCGTTTAAAAATTAAACCACTGCATCCAGTATCCCTTAAAACCGTTGGACGCGTAGCGGGATTGACCGTTTACCTTTTCCATGTTGCAATAGGCCATTTGCGTTGTCATCTTTTAGAGATTTGTCGACAAATGACATGATATTACCTGTTACAGATTTACCTTACTACGTTGATTTTGCCACTCATGGCATAAATTACGTAACCGTCGTCGGACCTTTCGTTGACCTACAGCAGCAGGACGGCCCAGTTAACGTCATCCTGGGAAGCGGTGTAATTTGATAATCGCAACAGCATGGTTCCACATTTCGTTGAGCCCTGACCGTCTTAAATTCCACTTTATGTGATGTATTTCTGCGATCTTTTGTTTGAGGATGCCGTCTCCCGTCTCGGATGGCAAGAAACAGGTCTCACCACTGGTCATGACCGCTCTCTCCGAACTCTCCACAGGTCTAGAATAAAACGCCTTGCGCCCGTCGGTTTGCCTGACTTATGATTCTACCTTCCTCTGCCATTGACAAAATATAATCCAATGCGAACTGCTACACCGATCCTACATACAGAGAGCTGTGATGTTTTTGGATTTTTGGATTTTTTGGATTTTTTTCGACTTTTTTGAGTCACAGACGAATATAATTTGTAAACAATTTTTTTTTTTTAGTTCGATTAAGTATTATTTTTTTAACACTAGGCCCTATATCTGGTTCAAAATCTAACATAGAGGGCTCATAATAGTACTGGATGACACATGAAAACAAACCAACACTAAGAGGTTATTTGTCAATAGATGTATAATAATGTTATCACTCAGAAATATAAAGAAACATGTTGAACACATTGATCTTTGCTATGAATTTTTCTCATAATGCTAAAATTCTGTAAACAGAATAGCGCTTGCTATGATTTTACTTATTGTCTAATATTTTTTATTCTATTGAAAAAAACACCGTGTTAAATATACAAAAAATATTAATAAATCAAATATATAAAAAGAGGCAAAAACGTCAAAACAAAAAAAAAATCGTGATTTTTTGGAGCAAAAAATCAATTAAATAGTGAAAAAATCAGTTGATTACAAAGAATCAAATTGATTTTTTCACTCCGTGCCTCCCTGATACTGAGTTTTTAAATCTATATTCTTTTCTTCAGATTTTCAATTAAACTATGATTAGTATTGTTAACCCGTAAGTCTGTAACATTCTTTTAGTGCTGCTGTTTCAAAGTTTCCATTGTAAAATTTTGACCTCCTCAGAGCTAGGAGGGTTCCCAAGGAGTTTAAAAATTTTGGAAATTAATGCGCAGATGCAGATTTCATCTGTGTACTAATAACTTATATATTTGTTTTGATTAGTAATGTCGACAATAATAGGTATGTTAGGCTAGCTATTGAACTATTGTCGTACATAGACGCCCTCATTAAAAATACCTAGATATCATATAAGTAGAAAAAGTATTTAATACTGTGGAGATTATTGCGCAAAGAGGTGCAAATGCAAAGTACAACGTATGCGAGGTAGATTTTTGGCTTGTGAAGATAAGAATAGCGTTTGAAGTCTGTCTAGAAGGCCATGCGGCTTCTTAATCATAATTATTTACTATATTCATTATGTGTTGACTGGGACATTCTAGAGGGGGAAATGCAGCTTCTTAATTATAAATATTTTTTGGTGGACTGGACAGTCGAAAAAGATCAATATTTTTTCAAGTTATTTTCTTTATTTAAGTTTCTTTGAAACTAAGGGTTTATCCGGCTTCCTATTATTATTTTTAATTATTAATTATTATGGTTTGACTGGGGCAGTCTAGATAGGCCTATGCGGCTTTCTTAAGTATTATTCTTATTTATATATTTACTGGACATCAGACGGGGCCATTACGGCTTCTTAATTATTAATTTCTATTGGTCGATTTATGAAGTGGCATGCGGATTCTTGAGGCGTCAACTGTGGTTCTTAATTCTTAGTTTAATAGTAATTATTAAAATATTATAAAATTGGTTGACTGGACAGTTGAGATAGGACTTATGCTGCTTTTTTAAGTATTTATTTCTTCTCACTAATAATAATTTATTTATACGGGTGACTGGGACATTCTAGAGGGGCCACTGTGGCTTCTTAATTATTGGAATTTTATTGGTTGACAGGACAGTCTAAAAAGACCATACGGCTTCTTGTATTCAATTTTGCTTATTTATTATGGGTTGACTGCGGACATTCAGAAGATTAGATGCAGCTTAATTATTATCAGAATAAACATTAGAAGCGCATTGACCCCTCTAGAAGTCCCCAGTCAACCCATATAAATAAGGAATTAATACAAGATAGCCGCGATATGGTCCTTTAGACGTCCAGCAACAACAAAAATTAATAATTAAGAGAGGCATCGGCAACTATAGAATGTCCCAGTCAGACACATAATAAATAATAAATAAGAATTAATACCTTAATATTAACTATAAACGATCTATCTAGACTGTCCAGTCAACCAATAATATTAACTAATTAAAATAATATTAAGCCAGCACGATCCCTCTAGAATTGCCTTAGCTCCAAACTATTATAAATAAGAATTAATATTAAGAAGGCCGCGATGGGCCTTTTTAGAGACTGTCCCAGATGACAATAAAATTTAATTAATTGAGATAGGCCCGTCATTGGCCCCTCCTAGGAATGTACCACCACGGTCAACCAAAATAGAACATAAAGATTTTAAGGGAAATAAGTTTTAATAATCAATCTCACTGAATTAAGATGAAAATGGAGGTATTTATTAATTACAAGAATGCCAATGGGATCCTACCAACAGGGCCCAGCTCATCTCGATCATATTCCTTAATATAATATAATAATTATAGAACATAATTAAAAAGTTCGCCAGTAGGCCCTCTAGAATGTGCCCATCAATCCATACTATTATAAATAAGAAATAATATTATCAAGCCGTATGGGCCTTCTAGACTGTCCCAGTCAACGCAATAAATAATTAATAATTTAAGAAAAGAATTTATTCTTAATTATTAGATTATGAGCTCGTATGGACTCGTTGATCAGTCGTAAGAATGTTAGCACATGCGGCTTCTGAATTATAGTATTCTTATCATCTCTAATTTTGCCTATTCTGCGTTGACAGGAACTAGTTGTTGTAGCCATTGTGGCTTCTTAAATTATAATTCTATTCATATAATACATTATTACAAAACATATAACATTATTCTTAATGCTAAATTTTTATGGGTTGACTGGCATTCTAGAGGGGACAATTGGACTCTCCAATCTTATTTTATATGGTTGTACTGGAAAGGTCCAAAAGGACCATGCGGGCTTCATTAATATGGTATCTTATTTAATTATGAGTTTAGTGACTGGGAAATTTTAGAGTCAGTGTATCCGTCAATGCTCAGTTCCTTAATCATTATTTTAATTATTAATGTTAATTATTTTATTGGTTGAACTGGACAGTCGGTAGATAGGCTTATGCTGCTCTTATAGTATTATTCTTATGTGATTATTTATTATGGGTTGACTGGGATATTTAGAGTGAGGGGCCAATGTGGGCTTCTTAATTATATAATTTTATTGGCTTGACTTGGACAGTCTAAAAGGGATCATGCGGCTTCTCCTTGTATATCTTATTTATTATGGGTTTGACTGGGACATTCAGAGAGGTAATTCAGCTTTCTTAATTATTATTCTGTGATTTTATTATATTTTCTTAATTTGCATTGATCGGCTCGTTAGAACTCGGTCCCAGTCAACCATTAATAATATATATAATACAAGAATCAGCATGGTCCTTTTTAGACTGGTCAAGTCAACCAATAAAAATTAATAATTGAGAAGAAGCATTGGCAACTCTAGACTTAATAATAAATCACATACATATATATAGCAACTAGAATTAATACATTAAGAAGCTCGTTTCATGGGCCTTTATCTAGACTTGTTTCCAGTCAACTCATAAATACAATTAATAATTAAAATAGTAATTAAGGCCCGACTGGGATCCTCTGAATGTTCCGAGTCAACTCAATATAAAATTAAAGAATAATATTTATAGAAGCCGCATGGTCCATTTTAGATTGTCCCAGATCGACCAATAAAATTTAAATATTATGAAGACAGCCTGCAGTGGTTCACCCTCCTCTTAGAATGCTCCGAAGCACCATAAGATTAAGATTACAGAGGAAGTAATTTCTTTTAATAATACAGTAATTAATTAATGAATAGTATTTTAATTAAGAAGATTTCACATGGTGTCTTAGCTCTTACAACAAGGTCAATCCTTCAACCAACAATAATTTACTATTATTAAGAATAATTTAATTAAAAAGTTCTCATTGGCGACTCTTCGATTGTTCCAGTTCATCCATAAAATGAATTATGAAAATAAGAGAATAATAATTCCATGAAGCCGTCATGCCTATACTCAGACTTGCGCGCAGTCAAACCAATAAGCTAATAATTAAGAAAAATGTATTCCTAATTATTATATTTATGCCGTCTTTGACTCGCGGACAGTCTTTAGAAGGCCATGCTCCTTATGAAGATGATTATTCTATTTCGAACACCGCTTGTCTAAACACCCAATTATGTGTAGTGCGTCATTTTGGCAAGCTTTCCTCATTACTTGGTTTGCCAACAGTACTAAAATCCTCTCCACAAGCGATGATAAAAGCATTCGTGGTATTTTGGCAGAGCCCAGTAAATGAGCAAGCCTCTGGCCACAAAAAATGGACGCCTACACACCATGGGGTGTTTGGCAAAGGGTTCGACAAACTCCGCATATATATTTATATTCCCCTTAATTATAAATACATATTTCATTTCTTATTCTTTTTGATTGTATTCCTTAAATTCTTAAATTTAAATTGGTTGACTGGGACCTTCTAGATGGGCCAATGCGGGACCAATGCAGCTTCTCAATTATTAATTTCTTATGTGGTTGATGGGCACGTTAAAAAAGGATCCTATGCGGCCTTCTTAAAATTTATCTATTCTATTTTGAGTTGAACTGGGGACATTCTACAGCGATTAATGTAATGTGGCTTCTTAATTATTATTTTTAAATGGAAAATATCTAGTAGAAATTTTCTCGTAAAGTTATTCCTATGATTAGCCGCATGCTACTTGCTGTATCTTTAACATTTCTTATTTATGTATTTTACTCCAGTGTTGACGTGTCATATCTAAAGAGGGGGCCAATGAGTGTGCTTCATTAGATCTTATAGTTTTTATTGTTGGTTGACTGGGAAAGTCTAAAAAGGGAAGTGCAGCTTCTTTAGTATAATTCTTTTTTTGATGAATTGACTGGGACATCTAGAGGTCAATGCGGCTTCTTAATTATTATTTTTAAATAGTAATATTATTGTGTTCACTGGAGACAGTTCCTGATAGGCCCATTTACGGTTCTTCTTAAGTGTTATTCTATTTAATTAATTATTATGGGTTTGACTGGCGAGCATTCTAGAGTGCAATGCGGCTTCTTAATTACTAATTTTATTGGTTGACTTGACAGTCTAAAATAGGACCATTGCGGAATTCTGAAGTATTGGTCCTTATATATTATGGGCTAATGGGACATTGCTAAAGGGGTTCATGCAGGCTTCTTAATTATTATTCTAATTATAATTTAATCAAATTACTGGGACAGTCTAGATAGACCATGCGGCTTGGTTTTTATTACTTCTTATTATTTAATTATAAGGATTGACTGACATTCAAGAGTGGCCTTTTAGGTAGGACCATGCGGCTTCTTAATTATAAGTACTATAAATTTAATTCATTAATATATTAAAATTATTCTTAAATTCTTAATTTTTTGGTTTGAAATATAATGGACACTCCAGATAGATTTCTGCGTCCTTCTACTGATCCTCTATTATATTATATATATATATATTATATCATATCATATATATTAATATATATATTATATATATACGTATATTATATATGCATATACTTTCTCTAAATATATAAATATTAATCTATAATATGCATTATATATATATATTACTATATATATAATATAAATATATATATCCTGATATATACGTAATAGTATAGTATATATAATAAGTATATATAATAGATATAATATATATATATTATATATAATATAAATACAGTATATTAATATATATATACTAACCAATTATACTCAATATATTATATTATTTATGTTCTAAATAGTATAGGTATTATAGTATAATTACCGTATATAGTATATGTATATTTCTTTAAGCAAAAAGTAACTCTAGTAGATATATATAGTATTTCTTTATATGTATAATAATATAATTAATGATATAATATAATATTTCCTTATGTTATATATATATATATATATATATATATATCTATATATTAGAGGTGTAGTGAATATTAATCAGGTATGTATATATATTATTTCGCGTGACGTCACGTATTTGAAAAAATCAAAAAAAAATGCAAAAAAATTCAAAATATTAGATTTTTTTCTAAAAAAAATCATAATGAAAAATATAACTGTTTCAAAATGCAACCCCTCAAAAAAAAATACTTGCTGCTCATACTTGGAAATGAAGATCACTGTATATCTTTCTTTAAGAGCTATTAGCGATTGTCATCACTGCAAGAGTTGGTTGGTGGCGGTATTTTTTATTGGATTTTTGAAAAAAAAATCAATTACTTATGTATTTGGTGTATCTCTCGTGAGATTATTCGTGACTCCACGTGCGAAAATGAATATAGAGTAAACAAACTTTTTTTTGAAGTATTATATAGTATTTTATCAATTAAACCCTGGCCCTAGCCTGATGTTCAAAATGCTTAAAAATAAGCCAAGTTAGAAGTGGTATAAAAAAAAATGAACGAAAAAAAGAGCAAGATCAAAAGAGCGTTATTTTCAACAACTATGAATAGACATTCAGAAATAAAATGAAACAGTTTGAACAGTGATTTTCTTTTGCTTGGACATTTTTATAGTATTAGGAATTTAGTAAAAAGGAAGTAGTATTGCTATGATATTATTATTATAAATTTTTTATTTCTATTGAAAGTTAGAAATCACTTCTCATATATTATGTAGCTTAATCAAAGTACTAATTGTACATGACTTAAACATGACATTATTCATATACACTAAGTAAATTTAATCAAATTTGATTTTTTTTTACCTCACATTAAAAACTACTTTTAGAAACCGCAACTCGTTTTTCGATCACTAAAAGTTTCCTTTCTATTTCAAAACGAATTGAATTTAATACAGTTATTGATTTATTTAGAGTAAAAGTTTTTTTTGAGAGTTTTTGTCTTCTGTTATAGAATACACGCGAAAAATAGTAATTTGTAAACCAAACATTTTTTTTTAAGTTCGATTAAGTATTATTTTAACCCTAGGCCCTATATCTGAGTTCAAAATTTTAAAATAGGGCTTATAGTTTGTCTTATGCTCCATAAATGAACAGTTATTACACTAAAGGAAATGTATTTGTACTAATGATAATATATTACATCAGAATAAAAGAAACATGTTTTGAAACCATGATCTTTTTTGTTGACATTTTTAAAGTGGTAGGAAATTTGAAACAGAGTAGCCTTGCTATGATATTATAATTCTAATTTTTATTTCTATTGAATTAAATCACTTATTATAATATTCAAAAAAAATTAATAAATATATATATAAAAACAAAAATCAAAACAAGCAAAAAAATCATGATTATTTTGATAAAAAAAAAATCAAAGTGAAAAAATCAGTTGAAAAATCAAATGATTTTTTCCGTGCATCCCGATAATATCTATATATATATATATATATATATATATATATATTTAATATATATATATTATATATATATATATTATATAATATATATATATATATAATATATATAATATATAATATATTATATATATATATATATATATTATATATATAATATGTATATTATATATTAATAATATATATAATATTATATATATATATATATATTAATAGATATTAATATATATATATATTAATTAAATTATATATATATATATATTAATATATATATAATATATTAATATATATATATATATATAATATATTATATATAATTAATATATATATATAAATAAATTCTTTTTTGTTTATCAGATATAAAACCTGATTAGCTGATATTTCATTTACAGTATCTTCTATTATTAGTTTTAGCGGAATTTGTACCCTTGTCTCCATTGGATTTCTGAAATGGACCTAAGAATTTTCTATTAAAAAACCCAATGATGTTCATTACTATCAAATAACTGATCGTGATCGAAGCATCAGTGTTTATTCAAATTAGAAAAAAAAAAAAATGTTAAGAGGTCAAATTAGTAATTCTCCCCATTTTCTTACATTTCTTTTCAAATATTTATACTGTCAACCTATTTCTATTCTCTTTGCCTTTCCTTATTACTTACCCATTTAGGAAAGTACCTCGAATGATAGTGCTAATTTACTAAAACCATCGGACTGAACAATCTATGGGTTCTTACAGCATATTCATAAGAGCAAATCTTTTGAAAATAACAAACAAACTCAAGTTAGACTAGTTGATAGATGCCACATTGCTTCTATTTAGTACTATAATTGATTTTCAGTCATTATATAAGTGAACAAGGTTATAAGAAAAAGTACGTTAGCAGCACCAGCCTGAAAGTATATAAATTCAAGTGAATGTGAAGTAAGGAGTTAAGATACTAGAACAATAATCAGGCGCAAATGAAGGAAAAACTTTATAGTAGCAGTGCGCAAAGGACAAGGATGTGGATTTGCTAAAGTCGTATGTAAGCATGTTAAGGAGAAGAAGCTAGTATACTTTTTGCTGATAGGAGGCACACCATATAGCCCGCTGTCTTAAAATGGGAACTCTATTGAAATTCTTAAATTTATACCGCATTTTTGACCACAACAAATGAAAGCAACTAGTAGCTTTTATATGTTTCCTTTATAAAATGTTCGTTGAGTTAGGTGTTTTCTGTGGGTATGTAGTCATTTAATTAGCACTCTTTAATCTTGAAACCTCATGAGTTTTTGACATTTGGCTTCAGCCCTACATTTTTTCACAAGAGTGACCTCAATTCGAAAGCTATAAATAGATGCGTCCCACTACCTAGAGAGGCGACTCTTAACCGCGGACCCGCCATTTTGCCATTTTTGCTGTCCCTTTCCCTTGTTTCCTTGATGTTAATTAAAAAACAGTCAGATATTTAAAAAGTTGAAAATGCTATAATAATTTGAACTATATATTATATTTATATATATAGGTATACTATATATATATATTTATATTATATTTAAATATATATTAAACTTATATATATACTAGTATATATTTACTAAATCACTTTTATAGCTATAATATAATACTATATATTATTTATATTTACTTATATAATGATATGATATATATATATATAATATATATATATATATATATATAGTAATATATATTATATATATATATATATATATCATATTAATATATAAGTGTATAGTATTATATATCAGGCGATGGCACATGAAAAAATAAAATCAAAAGGAGAAAAAATATCAACTGTATAGTTTGCTATTATTTGTTGTTATAAAATATAAATCATGATTTTTTTTATGTATATTGATTTCTTTGATTTTTTTGTTTTTTGATTTTTTTTATATTTGTTTTTTCTTTCTACATATATATTTAAGTGATTTACTTAATAGAAATAAAAAATTTTACAATAAAATAATATATACTATGAAGTTTTTAATATATTTTTTTTTCAAGTTTTCAAAATCCATACTAATTGGCATTAGAAATTTGATTGGGAGTAAAATTTCTTTAGGTTGCTGTTTCACCCCCCTTTGTTTCCAATGTAAGTATTTTTGAACCCGGAGCTAGGAGGAAGGTTAAAAAATTGAAATTAATGCAGATGCAGGACTAATAAGTTATATCGTTTTTGCATCAACTGTCGACTATTGATTAGTATGTTTAGTGCAGTATTTTGAAATTGTCTACAATTTTTAGATTGTTCAATAGTCTCTGTGAATTTGTAATTAAGAAAAGAAAAGAGGAGTAGATTTTGGTTTGAGAGATAAAAATAGGTCGTGAAGTTGTGCTTAGATAGGCCCATGAGGCTTCTTAAATTAAATTCTTTTTATATTATATTATTAATGGTGACTGGGACATTCTGAGGGGTCAATTCGGGTTTCTCTCTAAAAATTAATTAATTTTTTAATTGGCTGACTGGACGATCGGTTAAAAAGGACTGCGGCTTCTTAAGTTAATTATTTTTATTATTATGAGTTGACTGGGGCATTCTAGAGTGGGTCAATGTGGCTTCTTAATTATTATTTTTAAAATTCATTATTATTGTTGACTGGGACATTGTTAGATAGGACCATCCGGCTTCTTAAGTATTATTCTTATTTATTATGTGATTTTATCTATGAGTTGAACTTGGCGTACTATTCTAGTATGGTGGTTCAATGAGGATATCTTATTATTAATTTTAATTTGTTGACTGGGACAGTCTAAAAGACCAATACACGCCTTCTCTTAAGATTCCAGGTACATTCTTATTTATTATGTATGTTGAACTGGGAATGTCTAGAGCCATCAATGCGGTTTACTTAGATTATTATTTTTAATTTATTTATTATTTTGGTTGACTTGCGAATACCTATATAGTGCCACTATGCTGCTTCTTAAAGTATATATTCTTTAATTTTTGATATCGTTATTACTTAATATTTGACTGGGACATTCTATAGTGGCCAATGCGGCTTTTCTTAATTATAATTTTATTGGTTGACTGGGACAGTATAAATAGGACCATGTGGCTTTATTAGATATATATTCTTAATATATATGGGTTGACTGGGACATTCTTCTAGAACAGTTATTACTAAATTATATATTCAAGAATAATTAAGAAGCTTGGTCATTACCCTTCTAAAATCTCTCCAGTACACCACCATGTAATAAAAGATAAGCAACATGTCCATAGTTAGACTGTATCCAGTTCAAAAAAATATATAAAATTATAAATTAAGACGCCGACATTGGGCCCCTTAAGAATGTCTCCGGTCAACCCATTAATAAAAAATAAATAAGGAATAAATACTAAGAAGCGCATGGGATAATCCTATCTATACTATAGTCCTCAGTCAACAATAAATAATATTAATTAAATAAAACTAATAATTGAACCACATTAGATCTCCTCCTAGAATGTCCAGTAAAACCTTTTTAAATAAGATATACTTAAGAAGGCGCAGGTTCTTTTAGATGTGTCCAGTGCGACCCAATAAATTTAATAATTAAGAAGCACCGTATTCGGCCACCCGCATAGAATTGTCCATAGAGTCAAACCTATAAGAAAGTAAGAAATTCAAGAAATTAATTTTTAATAATAATTAATGTTATTAATTAATAGTAGGCGAATCTATTTAAAATTAAGATGCTCACTGGCTTCTTAGACGTACCCAGTCAAAACTAAACATTAAATCTTATTAATTAAGAATAATAATAATAAATTAGTCCACATATCCAGCATTCTTCAAATGTATTCCAGTCATAATCCATAATAATTGAAATAATATTAAAGAAATAAATATTTAATTCAAGAAGACGTAGGGTGCCTATATAAGTTACTGTCCCAGCTCAAACCCATAATAATTAATAAATTAGAGAATAATTATATATTATTTTAAATTTAAAATTATGTGTTTGATCTGGACAAGATTCTAAGAAAGGCCAATGCAGGCATTCTGAATTATTATTCTTATTTATTAATTATTTGAGTTTGGAATGGCTGAGGACACTCAGTCTAGATAGGACCATTGATAGTCGACACATTTATGAATATCTATTCATCTAAATAACTTGTTAGATTAATATGTACTTAGAAAACTTATCATATTCTTAATTTAAACCTTTTATTTATGTGGTTGACTGGACATTCTAGAGGGGCCAATGCGGCTTCTCCATTATTTATAAATACATTGCGTTGATTGGGGACAGTCTAAAAAGACGCATGCGGCTTCTTAAGCATTATTCTTATTTTATTATAAGTTGACTGGGGCATCTAGGGGATCAATGTGGCTCTTAATTATTATTTTAATTATAATTACTATTGGTGTGACTGGGACAGTCTAGATATGCCCATACGACTTCTTAAGTAAGATTCAAATTTAATAAATGGTAGGATTGCTATATGTATTACTAAAGGTAACAACTGCATGTGTTGAACTTCAGATAAATAACTTTATGAATTGATAAGTAAACTTGCTTTAACTTTTTACTTTTGAAGCTTAAAAATTATTATGAGTTAACTGGGACATTCTTGAGGTGTTAATGCAGCTTCTTAATTATTATTTTAATTATTAATTATTTATGGTTGACTGGACAGTCCAGATTAGGCCCATGCGGCTTCTGAATTATTATTTCTTATTGTTCATTGATTCTGAGTTATGGACTGACTGGGACATTCTAGAGGGGCACATGCGGCTTCTTAAAAACATTTTATAAATTGTTTAATATTGTTTGGTTGACTGGACAGTCTACGCGTGGGCCCAATGTGCAACTTAATTATAATGTTAAGTATTACATAATATCCAGAAACTAATTAGTTACAAAATTTATAGGTCTAGTGCTAATTTTTAAATGTTTCTTTTTGGTGTTTATAATTTAAATTCTATTTTAACCAGTGATACCTGTCAATTCTTAGTATTTTCGTTAAGCTAGTATAAAACTATAAATCATATATATTATATTATAATAATAATAAAAAATAATAATTTATATATATTAATTATGTATACTATATATATATATGCACTACTATTTTTATATTTATATATAAGTGTAGCGCGTGTGTTAAGTGTGTTTTAAGTATATATTTACTACATTACATATAGTAAGCCTAATAATAACGATATATATAGTTATATATAAATATGTATAATTATATATATATATATATATATATATAGGGTATATATGATCTATAGTGTTATTATGATATACTTATATATATATAGGTACTATATATAATAGATAACTTACTATATATAATATATCATCTATCATACCCGTCCGTAATCTCAACTACGTATAGGTATAATATATATATATAATTATATATAATATAATAGTTATATATATTTCGCGTGACGTCCGAATGAAAAAGATAAAAAAATCTCAAAAATCAAAGAAATCAATAAAATTCAAAAAAATCCCCCAACCTGAATATAAGAAGTGAGATAAATAATTCCTATATAGTCAATATTATCTATATATATATATATTATATATATAGAGTATAACCATATACTACGACTATTATACTACTATGCTATTCATCTCGATAACATTTTTCGTTATCGTGCTTACCTATGTATATATATTATATATTGGAGAAAGTCTAGTTTATGACCTTTTGAACTATGTACTCGGTTAGCACCCTCTAAAAAACAATAGTACAGGGGTTCTTTTATGGGACCATAAATAGAACTCTTTTTTTAATGTAGGAGATATTTATGAATATGATTCACAATAAAATATTTATAGATCCTGTTTACTTACTTCTACGACTCCTGTCAGCTCTTTATTTTATTTTATTCTCTTATACACTAATTGGAATACCCTAAAGTGGAAAAACCACAATTTAAGATGGCAGGCGTCGTAGGTCTCTCACGGCCTTCCGGTTAACGGACAGGGAGTAGGTACTATTTCCCCCCCTCCGCGGGAGGTCTACCAGATAGCAACCCCTCTTATGGTAATTTGGAGTGTCGCTGCGGCTCCTCCGCCCCTCCCCCTAAAATACGGAGGAGGGAATAAATGTATATTTTCTCTCTTCCACTACATACATTCCCAAGATCGGGCTCTGCGAGCCCCTATAATTGTGTCCACACACACACACAAAAAGGATTTTAATTACACATATTAAAACATAATAAAATAAAAATAAAAACACCTATATATAAAATATAATATGCAATAAATAAAATATAATAAAAATAAATAAAAAAAAAAAAAAATAAAAAAATAAAATCAGCGCCACCCTTCTACCTTACTCCATCCTTCCAGACGATTTACATATTGAAGTCTAGCTTTAGACACGATATATATATAATATATATATATATATAATAAATTATAGTATATATATAATATTAATATATAAATAATAATAATATTAAAATATATATAAATTATATATATTAAATATATAATATAATATATTAATTAATATATTAATAATAATATATATTATATATTATTATGATATAATATATATTATATAATATATTATTATAATATAATATTATAATATAATATTAATATATATTTAATACTTATATATATATATATATATATAAGACATATTTTATAATTGAATATAATTGCTATCAGTACAGTTAATTATAAATCTTCTAAGCAATCATAATTTAGTAACAGTTTTATGTTTCATATAAGAACTTTTAATTTAGCCTGCTTTATCCTTAAAGTAAATTGTAGTCAACTATTATTATAATATATATATATATATAATTATATATAATATATTATATATATTATAATATATATAATATATTAATATAATATATATAATATAATATTATAATATATAAATATATATTATATAATATAATAATATATATATTTATTAATATATTATATAATAGGACAAAAACTCAAGTACTCAAGAGATGAATGCCAAAACTCAAGAAACTAGATGAAAAAAAACTTCAAATCACGGAATATATAGGTCATATCCTACTTATTATATGTGTCGATGATGACTCTAAGGTAATACAATGTACGTTATTATCTTGCCTACTCGGCGCCTATCCTGGACCAAAAACATAGAAATAAATCAGATATTTAAAAAAAAATGAGTATAAGAATTCTAAACGGTTAAAAATATGAAAGCAAATATTTTTCATAAAATATTAATATTTTCTGGATAAAGACTTATATAGTGGTTAAAGTTACACGAATTAAATTATTATTAATATTTAATCTTATATACATCATTGTAAATTTAGTCGCAACAATTGAATGATAGCATAAAAATATTATATAAAGTGCTTTGTATTATTACATACAGCACAAAGATATGGCATCATAGATTAGAAAACTAGAAAGAGAGATAGATAGCTTTCGTATTATATTTCGAAAGGCTCATAAAAAAAATTACATTAAAAACACAATTAACAGGAAACTCTATATAACTTTTCTATATATATATATTCAGGAATCTAATCTGTCATACAAATATAAATAATTATAAATTCCTACCAAACACTTAAAAAAGGTTAAACAAAGTCGTTAGTTTATTTAAACCGCGTGTTTAGCGTGTTAACTCGTGTTAAATCAATACAATTATAATGAGTTGTGCTTTCGTGTCAATTTGAAGTCATTTAATGATGTAATAATGTGTAATGACGTGTAATGATGTTGTCTGATGTTAATGACGTGGAAGGAGGATTTTGAGCACATAATTCTTTCTCTTAATTACCTAACTACAATGTTTAAGTTGAAAAATATTCTGTTTTTCTGGCTCTTAATTTTCTTTGCTTTCTTAATACTAATTATACTTTTTATACTACTTACTACTACTATACTATACTACTTATTACTAAAGGCTTTATTACTAGACATGCATTACACAAAGAACGTACTATAGAGCAGTGTGTACACATGAGTACTGTTCAGATGGTTATTATTTATTATTATTATAGTGTTGTAGACTTTATCATTTCTTATATTACCTTAACTTATATTTATTTATATATTTTAGAATTATCGTGATGTTGAATATTAGTGTGAATTATATTAGTTGATATTTATTCTGATGATTATTGAGACTGGAATTATTATAATTATTATTATTGATTATATTATAATATTATTTATATTTATATTAGAATTTATAAGTCCAAAGGCAAATTTAGTACCGTAATCATTTAAGATATTGTAAATAGCTTCATTATACATTCCTATCATAAAATATCAACAGACGTCAAATGTCGCTGTAATTTTTTGGGGTATAAAAATAGAGAACACGTGTGGAGATATTATTATTATTATTATTAATATATATATATTACTAATATATATTATATTTTATGGGTTCCATAGGTATATTTATATTAATATTTTATATATTATATTTTAGTTTATATATGCTAGGTATTTATAATATATATATATATATATAATATATACTATATAATATATATATAATATATTATATATAATATATATATAGATATACTATATATATATATATCTATATATAATTAGTAAATATATATAATATACGTATATTACATATATGAGTATAAAGTAATCAGATAGATATAATGTCTCTGAAAATTTTTCACTAGGAGGATTAGACCGGGGTGTTGAATATCGAGTTTCAAATCAACTCTCACTCTGCACTCCTACATTTATGCAGGAACTATCAGAACTTTTAAAGATCTTTGTTTTCTTTTTTTTTCTTTTTTGCCTTCTTTTTTCTTTTTTTTTGTGCTTCTTTTTCTTTTTTTTTTTGCTATCTTTTCTTTTTTTTTTTGATGCTTAACTTAGTTCTTTTTTTTTTGCTTCTTTTTCTTTTTTGTTGAGCTTCTTTTTTCTTTTTTTTGCTTTTTTTTTGGCTTTTTTTTTTTGGTTCTTTTCTTTTGCTCTTTCTTCTGCAATTTTTCAGGTGTCCTTTCTCTTTTTGCTTTTACTTTTGCTTCTTCTTTTGCTTTTGCTTTTTCTTTTTCTTTTATGCATTTAATTCTTTTTCTTTTTCTTTTTCTTTTTCTTTTTCTTTTGCTTTTGCTTTTGCTTTTTCTTTTTCTTTTTCTTTTTCTTTTTCTTTTTCTTTTTCTTTTTCTTTTTTTTTTCTTTTTCTTTTTCTTTTTCTTGTTCTTTTTCTTTTCTTTTTCTTTTTCTGTGTCTTCTTATTTCTGGTCTTCGTTATGTCTTAATCTTTTGTGCAATCCAATATTGTACCATTTATCTTCTTTTCTTCTCTATCTTAAATGGATAGTTCAGAATCGGAAATGAGATAGTTAGAGAGGTTACAGAGAAAAGAACAGATACCGAAGAATGGAAAAGAATAGGTTACTTTACCAAATTATGCTTCTTTTTCTTCTTCTTGGTTTATCTTCTACCTCCTTACTTTACTTCTATGTCGTCCTACCCTTTTTTACGATTCTATATTGTCTCTTCTGTGGACATTGTAGATATTCTTGATTGGATACGAAAAATAAAGATGTTGCTTTTAATACCAGTTCTTTAGTAGGACTTCTCTGTCTCTTACCTCTCTTTCCTCGTTACCGTTGTCGTTGCTATCGTTGGTGTACATATATCTTATGTGTTACATTATCTATTACCGTCATGAATGACTTGCTGTCTCTGTAGCAGCTTTATGTATTTCATTCTCCACTCCGGTCTGTGCTTCATTCTTTTATCGTAGCTTGCATTTTTCTTCTTACGTAATCTCCTCTTTATTTGATTTTCATATGTGCGATTTGTGTTGGAGAGGACAGAATAAGGCATTACTGTCTTTTTCTATCTTCTTTAGTCTAATTCATTTACAGTATCATATCTATTTTCTATGCTGTTGTCTATATGCTTATAGATCTGTCTTCATTGTGATGTATCTGTGTGATTTGCTGCGTGTACTGATGGTTTGCTGTGCTATCACTCTGCGTGTACTATGGCGTGATGTGCGTTACGTCAGTCAATAGCTTCAATTTGCTCTCTCGTGCAAATACTTTCTTCTTAAATTACTTATATTATCTTCTTCTATCTTCTTATTCTTTCTCTTCTTCTTCTTCTTATTATTCATTATAATCACTTTCATCTTCATTTTTTCTTCATCTATCTTTCATTACTTCTTTAATCTGTTTCTGTGAAGCGCTAAAATTTCTTCTTTATATCTATACTATCTCTTATTCTTCTTCTTCATTCTATCTTTAATTATCATATATTCACTGATTAGTATGATAGATAGATTATATAGATTCTTTTAAATAAATAAAATAGACGATAAATATCATGTTTAAATCAATATTACTACTTAAACATAATCACTAAGTAATGAGAGTAATTATTTTGTTATTTTATCTACTTTTCATATAACATTTGGACATGAATAACAGTTATTATCTCATAGTCACTATAAATTAGATAAATAAAACCCTGAGCAAAATTTTATGTCAGAATAAACATATATCCCAATATTCTCAAGAACGACTAAATTAGATAAAATCCAACGTAATATGCTATTTGAGACTGCCTGTAGGTATTTAAATAGTATTTATCTTTAATGTAAGTTTTGTGTGTGTTCATGTGCTATAGGTAAAATGAATATATATCATATGGTAAAGAAATCGAAATTCAAAAATTACAATTATGTCTAACCACATTTATACACGACACACACTATTCGACTGATAAACATATTGCTCATTTATTATAATTAATATTATTGTATTATTTATTTATATATTGTATAGTCTATATTATTTACATATTAATATTCATAATTTTAATGTGTGATGTTAAAAACATCTCTCTATTATAACATCGATTTATCTATTTAACACAAAGAAAAGCTGCGAGTGCTGCGGATTCAATTTAGGTCGGATATTCCCTTGTCTAATGCACAATCGTGAGTTCTTAAAATCACTTATTTCCGCATCTCTATCACAGGCTATGACCCACCCAACCTACGCCTCCCTATGCTTCAAGCTCTGCTTAGCAATAACAGTAATCACTATATAGTAAGAGATTAATTTTTCTTTGCTTAGCAGACCAATTGCACGACTGCAACTTAGAGTTCTCGGAGAGAAGTTAAATGTTTTATTTCCTATAGGAAGAATCTTGTCTTGAATATTGCAACACTTATCTTGATCATAATTGTGTATATGAGTATACTAAAATGTTGTGATCACTGTCCTGAGAGATATTATATTTACCATATCGATTCTTTCTCCAAATATTCACCAATTGGGACAATACTAAAAATAGTATATCTATCCATGTGACTATACCGTGTTCTAGTCACATCTATCCAAATATATACATATGTTACTCTCTGATAATCTTCTTTCACTGCACAGCGACGAACACTTCACTTCACTATACAAGGAATATATTTTAATCACGAGGACCTCCTTAACACGTCCTTCTTGCTCAAAAGCTTGAATATATATATATATATATAGGTAATTAAATAGAATACGAATAAAATATAAATAGGAATATAGTTAGGTGATAGAGTGATAATATTGACCATTTTTAGGTTACAGGTAACCACCATAAGTCTCAAACTTATAATACTTTTATATCATATTCAATGAGAGAGAATATGAGGTAATTCAAATATATTGAATTTATACATAATGAGTGTAATCACCAATAAATTATATATATATAATAAGTAGGGCAACTATTATTACTACTATATAGTTACAAATAACAAAAATGAAAAGAAACCAAAAAACACAAATAAAAATGTGACTATATATATTCATTTGGATCTAAAAAGTGAGTAAAATGATTTGCACCAAGTATTCTCCCTACTGTGAATCCGAATTTGAGAAAGTATATCATCTCATATAAGTATAAAAGCGAAATTTTCTATTTAATCGAAATATCATAACGGAACCAACGCTCAATAAATATATTATGAGAAATAGTGAGAATCTGAAGCAATCCTCAGTATAACTTGTGCGTTGCACCATAATTAAATAATAGTTTAAATTTATTTTAAATAATAAAATTATTATATGATTTATAAGTAATATAAGTTTTTCTAATTAGTAATTAACTTCACAGAAATATAATTAGTGAGTATATACAAATAAATACTCAAATTTAATTCTTATATATAATACAATTGTTAATATAAGTATAACAAATTCAACTATCTAATATATATAGAACCTAAATAGCAAAGCACCATTTTGGATATAGGACATTTAAATAATAAGTAATTTATATGAGAGACAAATTCTCTCTATAAATAAGCTATATTATATCACTCTTAAACGTAATAAAAATGGGTCTTGTATATTCTTATACAATACGAGTACGATAAGATATATATATTATATTTTCATCCTCGACATTATGTGTAAGAAGATGAGCATTAACACTGGATATATGCACTCATCGATCAAGGAAGAATTGTATGTAATTGCTAAAGTGACCTCCTCGGATGTTTGAACCAATAAAAGTAATGCGTGAAAATGTCACATTGTCATGAGTTATGGAAAGAAGTTACATATGAAGTGCGTTCGGACTATTAAGATTCCTCTTATGGAAATTTATGGTTCTCTTGTCAATTGCAAATATTATTACGATATTAACAGCAAAGGAGTATAGTAGTAGTAGTAGTGTTAGTACCGAGGTATAGTATATCAAGTTAAAAAAGCCAGATATTATATGTTAATAAAGTATAGATAGTTATAGTATTGTGCATAAATTAAGATATAGTAAATGAATTATTGATAAGATACTTGAAATATATTACAAGATATACAGTTGTAATTATTAGACCAGGTGTTCTCAATAATAAACAGTTAGATTCGTAGATTAGGTTGTTAGAGCAATGCAATATTCTCAAAATTATACTAAATGTACACTCTGGCCTTTTGAAAAGTCAAGATCGAGTTCTAGTCCATGCAGACCGCCACGTCCATCTAGTCTTGTCATTCGTACAATCACGAGGGCTCGCATGCACCCGGAAACATACAATTTTTTTTGTACTTCAAAAATACTAGTAACCTACATAAAAATCACTAAAATAAAATTTGTGACATCTTATTTTGATAAAAATGGAAATAAAGATTAAAATAGAATATTCAGAAAATATATAATATGTAACACCTAGAAGGTTATAAAAGGTGGGCACTAACAATTTATCTTAAAATTCCAGCCTTTAAAAAGTTTCCGCAACGTTTGCTTCCATTATGGTAAGTAAATATTAACACAAAGATAAGTAATAAAGCACTAAGTTAGCATCAAGGGTGTTTAAATTAAAGAAATATTAAAACTGAAATGACTAAAATAATAAGGGAAGCTATCGACATAGCACATCCTTTATACGCTATCTATGCAGTAGTACGTTATATGATCTATTTATATATATTGTTGTCTATGATTCTTCACACACTTTTAGGTCCTGTTCCTGTAACTGTCACTACGTTCTCTCTTCTACTTCTGTTACTCTCTATTCCTTACCTCTTCACCTCATTCTATTCTATCTCATATTCTTCTACTCACTCATTCTACTTCTACTTTCATTACTTAATTATTATTATATAATTTTTGAGATATTAGATTTAAGTATTATTATTAGACTATAGACTTCTTAATTACTATTTATTTATATTATTATTATATTATTATTATATAATTAAGATATATTATATTATTATTATTATTTTAAATTATTTTATATATTATATATATGTTCTTAAAATATCATCTAGCACTCTACCGATTAGCAGCGACTGTTGATAAATTATTTAGAAAACTTCAAGCTAGGTATTGAACGTAAGACCTCTGCTACTAATGAGCCGTTAGTTCTTAAACACAATAGACACAGATTAAACCATTTCTTCAAAACCGGTAGATAATTTAAAATCATTTTTTGCGATTCTATTATAATAATTATTTCATTTTTTTATGTAAGCAAAATGTATACGTAGAAAGCAAATGTCATTTCATAAAACAGTTACCTATAAAAATATAATCTATAAAGAATAATGATTAATTCCTAATGGCGTTAGAGCGACAAGTATCATCGAGTTCCTATATCTTTCTCATAAATAATCAAGTCTTAACTTTTTAAAACTAATTAAGCTACCCTTTAAATGGATGTCTATGTGTGTGTGAATGAAATGAGAATATACACTCATACACGCAAAATTAAATATCTATACACCTAATCCCAACCTCACTAATAACCCCCACCTCTAAATCTGCTTCTTTTCATTTAACCTAATAAAAACAACTTTTCCTCAATAAAGGTGCTTCATATTTATACCTTAAATTCACAATACTAACGGGTTAAATTCCAAATATTTTAAAATTTTAAATTTTTCAGTAAACTGAGTCCTTTTCAATATGGCGGTTGGGTTCCGAAGATATTCAACTGGTGCATGATTATTTATATCTATGTTATCTTCAGGTTAATACACTAAAATTTTATTCAAATTATATACCTTACTGTACACGATTCAGTTATATCGGATCAAATAGAGAACGAGATGAATTGATCTTCAGTCTCCCAGATGACGCAGTGACAGGATAGCAAATAATAGTATAATATATATATAGTGATAATATATATATATATATATATGGGGCTGGTAAAGCGTATAGTGAAGTAGATGAGCTAGAAATGGTGCTTTTTTATACCGGTACTACTATTCCAAATAATACTTTTTCTAATCTATAACATTACGTATGAACGCGTTATTATATATCACTTATCACGATATAATATTATAAATAAATATATATATTTAATTTTAAAATTTTTAATAAATTTTAACACTATTTTAATATATATATTTACAAATCTGAAGTGAGGCTTCGAGCCGATCGAGGTATATAGAGGACATGAAGGCGTGGGGACGAATAAATAGTATTCATATACCTCACCGTTCGTCCTCCCTACTTAGGCTAACCTAGTAGAGACCCGACTCTTTTATCACAAATCTTATATATTGGCATTATTTAAACCAATCACGAAGTGCAATGGGAGTTTTATATTCCGAGTTAGATTGAGAGAAAAAAATAACAAATAAACAAAAAACCGAATATCACAGATTATCTGGACAACCTTAAGAGATGCATCAAACAATATCTGCGCATTGAAAATAATTAAAACAGTGAATATTACAAAACAAGACGATAATTTCTACTCCACAAAAATTGCCAGTTGTGAGAATAGGGTCGTCGAATATAGTATCGGGTTGTAAGACATTACCCTATAAAAGAAAAACAACATGTCTTTGACAACCCGTTGGCCCTTTTTTTATATTTTTATTTTTTTTTGTTAAAATTTGTTTTATTGTAATTATTTATTTTTATTTTATAACTTCAAATTGTTTAATTTTATTTACTGATTATTAATCACGTACAGAAATAACCAAGAGTTAATATTAAATTTATTTATATTTTATTTTTTTTATATTTTATTTTTTTATTATTTATTATTAGATTTCACAAAATTTTTTGATTGAGATTAATTCAGTAATATAAATTCATTTTTTTTTTAAAATATCTATTAAACATTGTAATATAATAGTAATATATAATATTTATATATATTATTTATGTACCACTAACACAGACTCAAAATTAAAATATGTATTTAAATAGATAAACATAAATATCTCAAGTTAATTACCTACGTTTAAATTTACTATAGTTTCTCATTTCAAATAAAATACACCATTGGATTACCATTTTCGTTAAATTAAATTACTGACTAAATACTGAATAATTATCACACAAATAACTAATAAAGTCAGCAAAATAACTTGAAATAATAAATCACTAAGACACTAATGCACACTCACGCTATATATAGCCGAAAACGGACGATAACGAAAGTATAGTACAGAGAATAATACATGTTGTTATTCTAAACCATAAATTCAATGTGTCGAAGTAACAGTACTGATTTAACTTATAAATATCGAGGAAACCCATTCTATATCCTTATTTAAATGAAAATATAAATAAAGATTATATAAAAGAACAATGTTATATCAAACTATTGTGTTTTTTGGGTCTTGAACTTAGCTATGTCACCAATGACATTTGTGTGTGTGCGTATATATAAAGTAAAATACATTCTGTTACGTGATCTATACTATTCTGTTCCAATTTTTGGCCGGGATCTTTCACATTATTATATTAGATACAGTATATCTATTTACTATATCAATATCTTTAAGTAAATTGTGCACCGGAAAAAATGCTATGCAATGTAACTGAGAGTATATATATTATATATCTATATGTTTTTTCTAATAAATTAAAATCACAATAAAAAGAAAAAAATAAACAATATCAAATATATGCTACCGTTGTTCTTCGAGCATTAATTACTAACAGTAATTAGAATAATAGATAGATGTGTACATATATACATCGTCATATAAATTCAGGTGGCACATCCGCAATAATACATACTGAGACTAAAACACTAAACCATTTATCTACGCTTATCAATGTTGATAAATCAATATTAATTCATAGATAAACACTCTCATCTCCTCTACTTACTCTCTCTCTACCTTCTCTACTCTCTCTTACTCTCTTCTCTCTCTATCTCCTCTATCTATATATTATAATAATATATATATACACACGAGTTCATGATACTTCTTGAAGTTGCTATAGAGCTTTAAGATATTATCAATACTGTATTATATAAATATTAATTATAAATTAACTCACACACGGTGCACATTTTTTATTAGCATCATTCCATATAATATTAATATATATATGAATATATATATTTAATTATATATATAATTATATAATATATTAATATAATATATATTATAAATATAATATATATATAATATATATATATATTATTTATTATATATATATATAATATAATTAATATATATTAATATATATATATATACTCTGATTATTTAATTTATAATTGTCAATTTACTTTGTAACAGTGAGTATAGAGAAGTAATTATTAGGAATTGTCCATTCAGCTGAATAAAATCTTCATAGTTATGTATATAATAATATATAGGCCCAGGCCAGACATTCACCATTCATGCATATATATATTATAAACATAAAAATAATTATATAATATATATACTATAATATATAAGGTATTGGAAATGAAAAAAATAACATTTTTTGATGTTAACAAGCACTAATACTTGCAAAATTAGATTGAAATCTTATAAAAAAAAATTATATTTATTATTCTAAATATTTATATAAATAATATTACATATATTAAGAGGAACTATTATATAATTTTAGATTTGAAGGAAGCTATTCGTGTGATAATGACTTGAATCCGTACATACTTATCTCACACGAGTAATAAAATTATAATAAATATAATTGAGCCCAAATAGTATTTTAAGTTATTGCGCTATTATGGGAAATATTATATTTGTATGTATCTATAATTATATTTTATATATCCTTTTATTAAAGGTGAGGGTTCACGAGCCGATCAGTGAAAGTGAGGACAGAGGGTGAGTGAATACACGAGAAAAGTCAACCCCTCACGTTCTATATCCCCCGTAAGGCCGAGAAACCCCGACTCTTGCCCACGTTTTTGTTTACATGAACATGATATGAGATATATCTTTAGTTAGTGAATAAAATAGTAAAAATAAATAATCAAACATTGCATCTTTTTTAGCGGTTCTCTAAGTCACAAGCGAGCTTCTTTTTTTATTATACCAGGTATGCTATATCTATAGGTATATTATAATTAAAAGTTAAAATACAAAAAAGTTTATTACTAAATTTTTAACTTAATATTTTATAATATATATTATATTATCACATATAAAGACGTTATTATTTATTATTATATTTTTTTATAATATTATCTTAGGGGTAAAAAAATGTCTCCTGATTAAATAAATGTAGTTAGTAAAATTCTTGCTGATTATTTTAGGTTATATATTTGTATTTAAGTGAGCATAGTTATGCTTTTACTGTGGTAAGGCTAGATATCAATATATAATTACATATATATATATATATATTATAATTAATATATATATATATATATATATAATATTATTATTAAATAAATTAATATATATATATATATATATAATATATATATATATTATATATATATAATATATATATATTAATATATCATATATATAACTATTTAATTATTATATATATATATAATATATATATATATTATATATATATTATATATATATATATATATATATATTATATATATATATAGTCAGCTTATCGTATATATATCGGTTATATGTATACTTTAATACAAGCGACTATTTAATGCTACAAGTAAAATACGTAATACATATAATATGGAGAATTGAGCTGTACTAGTTCCAAATAAAGAGTTTGCCCTGGAAAATGTGTGTAGTGTGAGTGAGGTTAAAAAGATATAAAAAAAAATAAAAAAATAAATAAAAAAAATATATAAAAAAAAATAATATATAATAAATATATAATCTCAAAAAAATAACTACAATAGCTACAGAGAAAAATTGATATGCATATTTCAACATTCAATTAATTGATTTCGATAACGGAGCTGTATCCCCATAATAAACAATTCATCATCAAGAGAGTCTTTAAAACAATATATATTAAAATGTATATTAAAGTATTAATATATCCAAAAATTTCGTACAATAATATCGTTCTGATTAAGAGAAACAGAGCCATATCCATCTCACTACGTACACCCTCTTTCATGATTCTGCGTCTGATTATATATCTATACAATATTACAATTACCAGAGATTCTTTCTCTTATCTGAACAATAGTCATACACATACTTTTTCTTCTCTTCTTTATATAGATACTATAAATAAAGAAATATCTCTCCACACCCCAACGGTGTGTACGTGCGCTTTATCATAATAACCGCACCGATGGCAGGTATAGATTCGTGATAGGTGTCACCTTTCGTAGACCTTCCGGAGGTAATAACTACGATATATATATAGGTAGGTACCACCCCCCTCCGCGTAGAGGAGAGGGTCATCCAGGAAACCCACTGACTCTTTGGTATTTGGGTGTCGTACGGGGGGTTCCTCCGCCCCTTACCCACTAACTGGAGGTATGTAGTGAGAGAAAACAGTATCCCCCCCTAATGTTCCCCCCGATCGTGCTACGATAGTCATCCACATATATATATATATATACCCCTTAGTGATGTGCTATTTTTCATCCAATAAACCATAAATATTTACTAAAAAAAGAAGTTTATCTTCTTAAATTTGAAAATATTGAAGAAACCAAATAAATATAAGATATTCTCTCAAAACTAAGGCCTTCTAATCATATTATTTTATGCATTTAATTACAATATATTTAATTCATAACATATTAAATTCTTATCTCTATTTTGTTACTATTGTTAAATTAGGTGTTTTTATTACATTGTCTTATGTGAAATTTTACCAGGAATTCCAAAAAATGTATCCTTTTCGCTGTAATAAGCTATTGTAGTTTTTGAGATATAATTTTTTTTTTTTTTTTTTTTTTTTTTTTTTTTTTTTTTTTTTTTTTTTTTTTTTTACATTTCCCAGCGGCAAACTTTTGGACCCAGCATTCCACCAATAGTTATTCCGTTTTTACGTGAGGGCATAATAGTTTTTAAAGATAAACAATATGACGATAATCGAAAAGCGTGGCTAATAATATATATATATTATATGATATATATATTATATATATATAATATAATATATATATATATATATATATATTATATATAATAATATATAATATCTTATATATATAATATATAATATATATATATATATATACTTTGGACAACTGTCTGTTATCAAATTATATGTTAAATTTGTAAATTTTATACCTATTTATAATTTATTTGATTCAAAATAATATTGTGAAAATTGACATTAAAAATGACAATA
>JABUQX010091591.1:17500-25000 GCA_015478945.1 Trachelipus rathkii | reverse complement strand
TATATATATTATATATAATATGGTAAATTATACTTTTCGGGCAGCACTTATATACCTATTATAGCCGTTCGATCTATACCCCTATCACGTACTCACATTGCAATATACATACAATATATATTATATTTTCCACGCGACGGAGGCATTATAACTACCAGTATATAAGACTCCACGATCACTCCCTTTTGTGTACCAGCTTATACACTACCTATAATATAATACATATATTATCCACAAGTTTCTCTCCACTCTTGATTAATTTGCGAGAGAGAGATTCGACTTGGTCGATATATGAAGGTTCGATTAATCGTAAACTCGATTCTTCGTAATATCGATACATGGAATCGATATTTCGTATATCGATATTTATAATATATTTATATATATATATTATATAAATTATATATAAATATAATATATATATATAATATATAATATATATATATATATAATATAATATATATATATAATATATATTATAATATATATATATATAAAGCTTACAGCTACTTCTAATGAACCTAACAAAACTTAAGTAACCTAACTGGTAGATGACAAGTAGCCCTAACCTTTATTGATTCACAGTGCCGTAAAAACTTAGGCCCAACCTTTACTGATCCTCTGTTGCCGTAAAAACTAAGACCCCAACCTTTACGATTGCACTGAGCCGTAAAACTAGCCCTTTCACCTTTACTGATCCGCTCGTGCCGGTAAAAATAGCCCTAACCTTTACTGATAAAGCTTACAGCTACTTCTAATGAACCTTAGCAAAAACTTAAGTGACCTTCCTAATGGTACGATGCAATTAGCCCTAACTTTATTGATTCACTGTTGCTGTAAAACTAGCCCTAAACCTTTACGTCCACTGTGCCGTTAAAACTAGGCCCTAACCTTACTACTATGAGTATTACAGAGTAAAATGAAATTTTTCCCAACTATTTACTACTGAACATTCTTTTACATTACTCACACTCTTTTCTTGCCAAAAATATCGTTCAAATGTGTAGAAATGTAGCAACTTCAAAATCGTTTTGGCATATATCAAATATATCACGACATTAATTCTGAACTTTACACTCGGAACGACACTAGCACGTCCGATGCGACTATAAACTTTAGTAACGATACTGAAGCGAGTCTTGGAATGATTTCCATCTTATGATATTATTAGAAATAATCGATTTATTTTATTAAAATTATCAACATATTGTTCGATCCATAAATTTTCGAATGACTCCTTTTTTTTTTTTCTGGTGCTGCCGAAGATAACATTAAGCATATATATATATATATATTATATATTATATATATATATAAATTAAACTATATATATATAATATATATATAATATATAATTATAAGTACCGACATATACCTCAACTATACAGATTTATATCATTATTATATATACCTTATCTTTAATTACACTAGAAACGAGTGACTATCGCAAGAGCGAGAGATGCTGCTCGCTGCTACGTCCTCTCTAGGTCACCGTCGCTAGAAAGATCTCGACGGAGAGTTAACCTACACAATAGTTTGCGACTCTCTATCTTTCCTATCATCTCTTAACCTCTATGTGTTAAAAGAAAAAGAAAAAAATTACAACACTACTTACATGAGCGCGAAGCTCAACGGTCATTCCATAAGGATGGTGACGAAGTCCCCCCGTCGTCCCCCGCTGAGGCGGAGAGACCCTGACTCTTTCCATCTGTTGCGATTTAATCTGGGTATTGTTAAAAAATAAAATAACTGTTATTGGCAACCTTGACGCACCATTGCCCTTGAAATAATCGAAAAATAATCGATTACATTGTTCGTTCGATATATATCGCGGTTAACTTCCTTTTAAAGGACAAGTTCCTATATATATATAATATATTATATATATATATATATATATATTTAATATATATATAGATATATATATATATAGATATTATATATATAATATATATATATATAATTTTGTTTATTTAATGATTTCATTTATCATAGATAGTGGATCTGAATAAATGTATTATAAGGTTTCGTGTATAGACTAACTTCAATTTTGTTAAATATATATATGAATTAAAATATTTTTAGTATTGAAAAAACATTGCGCATCTACTTGTGAATAGACAATCTGACTAATCGACTCATTTTTTTGGTGTGGTCTACGTTATTTGAAAAATTGTAACGTTACCAACTTTAACTCTATAGCAAAATTATTTACTTAGGACGCATTGATTTAATGTTCAAACTTTAATTAATTTTATCATCATTGCATTTAATTATGTCACATTTATACTCAATATAATACACACAAACTAAAAAAAAGCAATTTATATGATCCAGTACTACAAACAAACTATACAGAGTTAATTGTACAAAACATTAGTAACAATGACTCATCATTCCTGTATTCAGTTGTACCAACATAATCTCTAGACTCCAAATTTTCCTTCTATTCATAAAAATTACCCTTAACTCAGCACTGCTGTACTCAGATGTGTTAACACAATCTCCAGACGTCAAATTTCATAGCAACTACTCTATATAATTTAAATGGCCTACATCTCAAAGCCAAGAGTTAACTCAAATTTTTCAATGTCATTTTCGTTTTTTCCATGATGAAATTATTAATAAATACATATTTTCAAGTAGAAAAGATTTTCACTGTTGACCAGTAAATTAATATAAAAGAAAATGAAAGTTTTTGATAATAATAAAAGTGAACATAAAAATTAAAAAATGTAATATTATTTATTAATTATTATAATATAATAAAATAACAATTAAACTTACTATGAAAATTTATTTTAATTACACTGGTATAAAAAAAAATAACACCTTCCCTTAGTTTTGAATTTCTCCATAAGGGCTAAATGAATAATGACTTTCTGATTGGACAACGATATGATTTTGCAGCAACTGTGAAGAAAACTTTTAGAAGTGTTCAATATGGCTAAAATATTCATCGGCATTGCATGGTTATTGCTGTTCATATTCATGTGGAGTACGGTACATTAGAAACATATTGGCTTAGTGAAAGTAACTGGAAAATATTTTAGGTCACAAAGGCAGATAATTATTTTAATAGGAAAAAAAGGGGAAGATATTTCCAGAGACAAAGTGGACAAAACTGATACGAGATGCTAAACAAGGTTGGTGGAAAGTAACGCTGGATTGCTACGATTTAGAGACTTTTTTAAAGCAACGATCAACGCTTTAGAGGAGCTTGAAAATGATCAAGATATTGAACCTTCTTCAGAGACCTCAAATCTTTTGAAATCTGTAATCACGAGCGAATTTATCATAAGTTTAATTATGATTTCAACTTTATTCTCCTTCACTCTTCCATTTTGAATTACATCGCATCCTCTATCATTAGTGACGGCAACTGCTTTTAATCACCTTGAAATGGGATGTTTGTTTTGAAAAATTTTCTCACAAACAGCGATGAAAATTTTCAAGCATTTTGTAAAGCCGTGTTCGTTTTTGTATTTGTGCTAAAAAAATGCTTAAGTTTTCGTTCGTTTTCATCAACCTTACCGCAAAATCGTAAAAAAATGCTCATCAAACGTAAGGAATTTCTTTAATTCTGTAAGGTTGCTATTTTATACAAAATTTTATTCTACATTACACAGAATTAGGGACATTTTTTACGTTTGATGAGCATTTTTTAACGATTTTGCGCTAAGATTGACGAAAACGAACGCAAACTTGAGCATGTTTTTAGCACAAATGCAAAAAACGAAACTCTTAAGCTTATTCTTTCTGCTAAATGAAGAAATGAGAATCGCGCTTGTCAGAATCAATAAAAAAAAAAAAAAAAAAAAAAAAAAAAAAAAAAAAAAAAAAACAGCTGCAATAAAGCAATAACAATTTCTTTTCTTGATGATCTTTCACACCAGTTAGAGGGCGAGTCCGTGAGAACAAGATCTATACCTTTTTGATTAAAGACAAAAGTTTGCAACAATTACCTTTCTCGTATAAAATTTGTAAAAATTTTCAATTTTATTATTTGTATGTGTGTAAGAAACACTTGTGAAAAAAGTTCATTATTTATAAATATTTGATTCCTAAATTGGAAAAGTTGACAATTCACACTAAGGCCCGTTTCACAGCAAGTGAAGCTGAATCAATCCAAATCAACAAAAATTTGACTGAAGAAAATGACGTACTAGTAGAATTTGAATAAAACCGGTTTAATCAAGAAATAATATAGAAAAGGATCTATATTATTTTCAGATTGATTTTTGACTTCGCTTGATGGGGAGAGGACCTAACATTTCCTTTGAATGAATCGTGCCCTTGCCGAAAAGATCTCGTATGGTATATAATTTAATCCCTAAATTGTTAAAGCTACTTTCTTATAAAGAATGTATCTTTCCGACGTTGCTAAATCTACTGTTACTTTTTTGTTATTCTCTTGTCACATTCGTTGGAACATTAATTAAAACGGCCTTTACACGTGTAGTTTTTAGTTTAGTGGTCAGTAATGTGGCGCATCAAATGGCACACACTCTTATTCGCGATCATATTCGCAAATATCTGCGCTTAAATAAACAGTTCTGATTGGCACGTGCAATTTTGAAAGGTTAAGCACACCACTATATATATATATATATATATATATATGTATATATATAATATATATATATTATATATATATATAATATATATATAATATATTAATATATATATATGATATATCATCAGCTGTCCCTGAGTCCCAGAAATGGAGTTAGGGTGGGCAAACATACACCCAGAATCGAGGTTATGCATGAGCATTCAAAAGAAATGTTAGGTCCTCTCCCCATCAAGCGAAGTCAAAAATCAATCTGAAAATAATAAGATCCTTTCTATATTATTTCTGATTAAACCGTTTTTTAATTCAAAATTCTACTAGTACTCAGTTCTTCAGTCAATTTTGTTTGATTTGATTGATTCAGCTTCACTTGCTGTAAAAGGCCCTAGTTGTGGGTTGTCTGCTTTGCAGTTTAGGATTCAAAATATGTATAAAATAATGAAACTTTTTCACAAGTGTTTACTTACACACATACAAATAATAAAATTGAAAATTTTACAAATTTTATACGAGAAAGTAATTGTTGCAAACTTTTGATCTTTATCAAAAAGTATAGATCTTGTTTCTCACGGACTCGCCCGCTAACTGGTCGTGAAAGATCACAAGAAAAGAAATTGTTATAAACACTTGCAGCTGTTTTTTTTTTTTTTTTTTTTTTTTTTTTTTGTCATTTTCTATTGATTCTGACAAGCGCGATTCTCATTTCTTCATTACCAGAAAGAAGAAATTCTGTTGAAACTTAAGCCTTGTTCGTTTTTGCATTTGTGCTAAAAACATGCTCAAGTTTGCGTTCGTTTTCGTCAATCTTAGCGCAAAATCGTTAAAAAATGCTCATCAACGTTAAAAAATGTCCTAATCTGTGTAATGTAGAATAAAATTTTGATAAATAGCAACCTTACAGAATAATGAAATACCTTACGTTTGATGAGCATTTTATTACGATTTTGCGGTAAGGTTGTTGACAAAAACGAACGAAAACATAAGCATTTTTTTAGCACAAATACAAAACGAACACGCTTTACAAAATGCTTGAATTTCATCGCTGTTTTGAGAAAATTGTTTCAAAACAAACATCCCATTTCAAGGTGATTAAAAGCAGTTGCCGTCACTAATGATAGAGGATGCGATGTAATTCAAAATGGAAGAGTGAAGGAGAATAAAGTTGAAATCATAATTAAACTTATGATAAATTCGCTCGTGATTACAGATTTCAAAAGATTTGAGGTTTCTGAAGAAGGTTTAATATTTTGATCATTTTCAAGCTCCTCTAAAGCGCTGATCTTGCTTTAAAAAAGTCCTAATCGTACAATCCAAGCGTTACTTTCCTCCAACTTGTTTGCATTCGTGTATCAGTTTATCTCCAGTTTTGTCTCTGAAAATTTTCCCCCTTTTTTCCTATTAAAATAATTGTTTGCCTTGAGCACCGTAAAATATTTTCCAGTTATTCACTTCGCCGAATAAGTGATTTCTGTACTGTACTCCACATGAATATGAACAGCAATGAACATACAATGCCGATGAATATTTTAGACAGATTGAACACTTCTAAAACTTTTTCTTCACAAGTTTGCAAAATTCATATCGTTGTCCAATCAGAAAGTCATTATTCATTTAGCCCTTATAGTACTGTCTCCGCTAAAGATTCTCATTTAGTTCTTTCAACAGCCACTAAACCTTAAAAAAAATATTCGACGAAACCCTCAAAAATGTGTTTCTCGTTTCTATTAATACTATTCTCATAATTTGCTTTGATTATTATTTTTATTATTCTTATAAATGAAAATTAAGAGGCTCAACACATCAATAATTCACTGCTCAACAATGAAAATCTTTGCCGACTTTTGAAAAAGTATTTGTTAATCACTCATCATGGTAAAAAACGAAAAATGACATGAAAATTCGAGTAGCTTTAGTCGAGATGTAAATCATTTAAGTATATATGAAATTATATGAATTTGACGTCTGGAATTGTAACACATCTGCAGTAGTACAGTAGTGCTGATGTTAGGGTAAGTTTTTTAGAATAGTTAGGAAAATTGGAGTCGTTGATACAACTGAATACAAGAATATTGAGTCATTGTTACTAATGATTTGTACAATTAACTTTGTATAGGTTGTTTGTAGTACTGGAGCATATAAATTGCTTTTTTTTAGTTTGTGTGTATTATATGAGTATAATGTGACATAATTAAATGCAATGATTTGAGTAAAATTAATTAAAGTTTGAACATTAAATCAAGCGTCCTAAGTAAATATTTGCTATAGAGTTAAAGTTGGTAACGTTACACATTTTTCAAATAACGTAGACCACACCAAAAAATGAGTCATTAGTCAGATTGTCTATTCACAAAGTAGATGCGACATGTTTTTCCATACTAAAAAATTTAATATATATATATTTAACAATTGACAGGTAGTCTATACAGAAACCTTATAATACATTTATTCAGATCCACTATCTATGTATAAATTTGAAATCATTAAATAAACGATATATATAGACCTATTATATATATTATTATATAATATTATATATATATATAACTATTGAGCCTAATTATAGTATATATATTATATATATATATATAGGAAACTTGTCCTTTAAAAGGAAGTTAACCGATATATATCGAACGAACATGTAATCCGATTATTCTTTCGATTATTTCAAGGCAAATGGTGCGTCAAGTTGCCAATAACAGTTATTTTATTTTATTAACTAAAGGAATACCAAGATAAATCGACAAAAGGAAAGAGTCAGGTCTACTCGCCTCAGCGGGACACGGGGACTTCTCCCCCTCTGACCCTCCGTTGCTCGATGCACCCTTAAAATTTTTCTGTTTTTGTAAATTAACATAAAAATTAAACATGAAAAAAAGCAAACTTGTTAACTCTCGCGATCTTTCTATTGAGTTTTAGCTAAACACGTG
>JABUQX010091589.1:37500-42958 GCA_015478945.1 Trachelipus rathkii | reverse complement strand
AGTTGCTTGTTCTTAATTTTGAATGTTTGTACGCCAAGATTAAACTTTCGGGAGAAAATTTCCCATCATAATAGAGAGTATGTATGATAAATAAATATTTTACACTATTTTTCTAAATCATTATATAATGTAGATTTATTATATACTAGTGTTATATTTTGTGTTCTCTTTTTTATTGCTTAATACCTTATATTTAAATCTAATTTACGTAGTATTTATTTACAACTCTCATATATTAGATTTGGCCGAATATTATCAAATAATACCAATAACTACACTCATTATTAGATTATAAAGGATATCTACTATAGCTTATTCTAATACTAATATATATAATCACTATATTAGAAAATTTAATGCAATATATAGAGATATGATCAAATATTATATAGTGGGACATTGTTATTCGATATTGTGTTTTTATGACTATCTTTTCTCGGGTCTTTAAAATTAGGGATATCTTTCTTCTGTAGTTTTCTTGAGCTTGGTGGTCTCTATCTGCTACCCCCTATTATAACCAATGTCTCTGACAAGATGGGCGTTGAGAACACAGTGTATATTCGAGGTGTCTATTTTTATAATTGAGGTTCAACCTGACCCAGCTGCTTGCTCTTTATTTTCTATATTTCTTGTTTATATTATATAATAATATTGAGGAGTTTGATAAGAAAAACGTTAAGTTTCACAATGTGTTTTTACGTAAAGGAGTTAAAAGAATCGTTATTACTTCATTAACAATGCAAAATTTCTTTCTAATTACGCGGACAGTAGCTTTGTTTCTTCTCAATACTTGTGTGAGCGCTATTGTGGTAACACCCAGTTGCTGGTTCTTTCACTAACTTTAAGGAAGAGCTGTCAAGTGACCGCTGCATGTCTTTAATACATAAAGTCCAAAGGTGCTTTCCATGTCCTTCATACAATTGGGGTCATACTGTTGAACCCACTAGTTTGGTTTCTGTAATGGGATACAAGTAGCCCCAGTATAGCCTATGTATCCTTAATCTTAGATCGCTGGGTCACGTACCCACGCAATTGGTACTTTTCCTTTATAATTGTGAGGTCACCGTCAAACCCAGTGTACTACTGCTTAACCTAATTGTAAGTTTCTTTTTTCTTTGGGTTATTAATACAGTGAACTAGTGTGCTCTTGTTCTTAATGCGAGTTGGGCCGGAATAGTATACTTATGGCCAAGTATATATAAGACTAAAAGTATGCTCAAAAATAATAAATATGTTTTTAAAGAAAAAATAAATTATATTAAAAGAAATAATGAAAATAAAAATAAAATTAAAAAAATCTTCAAAAACAATTATAATCAAATGAAAGCTAGACTACTGAATATCTCAAGGGAAAAGTAAAATACATATTTTTATGCACCATTCTCGCTAGGTATAATACATATATATATTATTACGAATATATAGGAAATAATATACGTAATAAAAAAATATAAAATTAATTAATGAAATAATGAAAATTAAATAATTGAGATTTATTATTTCTGTAAATGAATGTTTCCTTTACTTATGTAAGAATGTGTGTAAATATTTAGTGGGCCACTAGAGCACTTAAAAACCGAAATGGAATTTATCATGTAACTTTTCGGGTCATTTTAAAATTAGGCTTTTCTTCTGTTGCTGTATGTCTCTAGATTTTTAGGGGAGAGGATTTAACGTAACCCGAATTCTCTACATGTTTCTTTTATAATTGGGTTATTTTGACCCATATGTTTGATGGTGTCTCTTAATAACTTCACGGGAAGTCACCTGACCCTCCAGCTGGCTTGTTCTTTTTTTTTTCACACTTGTTTTCCTGTTTTTTACTATTGGTGTCTGTAGCCAATACATAATTAGTTACTCTGTTTTTATAATTTGGGAGTAAAAGTTAATCCTTTGCGATTTTGTAGTTTGCTTGTTATCTTTTATAGAGGGGAATTAGAGATGACCCCGAGTTCTGGTTCTTTACTAATTGAGGCGAATGCGATAAGTGAACGCAGGCTTCGCTTATGTGCGCTGATAGTGTTGAGAAGGTCTAGGTTTTCTTGTTACTAACATTGGGGGTCACTGTGAACATACACGCGACTTTTTGGTTCTGAGAATACAGTGGACGGGGAAGCTTGAACCCGACTACAGATTAGGCGCTTTCTCTATCAATGGGCTCCCTCACGTCACGGGGAGGGTCTCCCGGCCAAAGCCTTGCTCTTAGCTTAGCCTCTATCTTAGGTATTTGAGGTGCGAGTGATAAGATCCGAGGGGTGCTTCCTCCACTGCCATCTTCATCCCCCTAAGTCGCGAGTAAGTTGTTCCGTGTCCTATCGTGTATTATACTGTGTGCCTAATCCCAATGTACGCTTCGTCTCACGGCTTCGATCTTCTGGTTCTTAGCTCGCTTGGCCAGATACCATTCAATGCGCAGATGTATACAAATATACTTATATTTAACAAATATATTATATATATAAATTATCCTAGTATGTTATATTATATATCATATATTATAATTAATATTATCTATAATAGTAATTAGTTTATAATTATTATATATAATATATAATTAATATTATTAATATCTATAATATTATTATTATTAGTATAATCATATATAATATATTATAATATATATAATATAATATTATATGTAATAATTAGTAGGTATATATCATCAATGTAGTAATATCAATAGAGCTTAAAACAGATATGTCTTATGTAATTGAGTATTTATAATGTATAACTTATTTTGTTGAGTTTTAATAAATGTTATATAGAATGTCTCGGTATTGGTTTCTATTGTTCTTTGATATTTTAGTAGGTGTTACTGAACTATAATCTTCCATTATACATGTTCTTCAATTAAGTTAGATGTTTAATTTGAATTTACTCCAATAGATTGAATGGTTCTTTATATCAACGGTACACACTAGACTATCCAGCTTGCTATATTTATTTTTATAATTGTTTTCTTAGATCAATATATTTCTCTGTTTTTATTAATATTGTAGGTCTACGCTTGATGAACCCTTACGTGTTTTCCTGTTTTTCTTTATATTTGGGGTAAAACGGTTACCCCAGTTTGCCTTGTTCTTTAGTAATTGGGGTTAGGTGACCAGTTGCTGGTTCTTTAGATGTTTGGGGTCAGTGACCTCAAGCCTGCTTGGTCTTTATATGTCATGTTCTTTGTCTTTACATTGGGGTCACTTTTACCCATTGTTTGTTCTTTATATGGGGTCAGTAAGCCCAGTTGCTAGGTTCTTCTACTAATGGGAGTCCCGTAACTCCAAGTTTGCCTTTTTCTTTATATTGGGGTCCAGTGATCCCAGTTGCACTTGCTTTAAATATTGTCAGTTTCTTTTTCTTTACGTTGTTACCACGTGACACTAGTTGCTTGTTCTTATATGCAGTTTGCAGATACATTCTGGGAGATATATAAATATATTATTATTAACTATAGTAACCATAGTTATTTTATAGAAATTCTATATCAGCTTTTGATGTTTATATAGTTAATATAGTATCTAATATATATATATATAGTATAAATATAATATATAATATATATATATATTACTATATATTATATATTATATATAGTATATTATATATAATAAAATATAATTATATAATTATATATTATATATATATATAGTTAATTTATAGTTAATGTATATATTATAATATTGTATGATTGTTTATAAGTGGGGCACTGCTAACTCGATGGATTTAGTAACTTATTCGGGGTCTTCTAAATTAGGCTTCTGTCGTGTTGCTTAGTTCTGATCATTGGGTTACAGTAACCACATTTCACAATGTTTTCATATTATATGTTAATTTGACCCCAGTTTGATGGTTCTTTATATAGAGGGTACCTGACCCCAGCTGCTTTTTCTTTATTTTTCATTTTCTTTTTTTTATATTGGGTCTCTGACCACTAGTTTGCCTGTGTTTTTAATTGGGTAATACGTTACAGATGTGTAAGCTATATAATTATATAATATAGTATATATATATATAATCACTACCAGTTTGCTAGTTCTTATATAATTTGGGGGTTAGTGACCCAAGTTGCTGGTTACTTTATAATATTGGTAGTCACGTGACTATATACTCAGGCGAATTTTGGATCTTTTAATATAAATATTGTTCAATTAAAATTGAAGTTTCTTGATTGTATAACCTAAAGTCAACTTTATCATATAATACTATGGCTTATGTATTTTTAATAAGGGGTCAGTAAACCTCAAAGTTATGATTGTTCTTTAAATAATAGTAGTGTACTAACTAGTAAAACCTCATCACTAGATTGTCAGTTTTATACTTTATATTGGGAGTTACTACTCTGATGAGCCCAGTTATCTTGCTTTACGATATTGTCCGTTTCTTTTCTTCACTTACTCGGTTTGTTATCAACGTGACACACGCAAAAGCACAATAAGTAGCGCTTTTGAGAGTTATTTCTATAATTAACTATGCATTTACAAGCTGAGAGTATAGCCAGTTATACTAATTCTTATTGGAATTTTTCACACACAACCTAGAATAATTATAATATTTTAAAGATTATCACATAAAATGATATTTTTATTAGTCTTTAATATTTTGTCTTAAAGTATGGTTTTATAAGGAAACTTATATTTAATCATAATCTAATACTATTATATTCTTTTGATAGGAGAGTCTAAAAAAGTAATAACTAGACTAATCTTACGGCAAATACGGTATCATATAATATCATCTTCAAATTAAATTTTTAGAATAAGCTAGACTACAAAGCTAGAATTGTTGAACAGAACTATCACCGTATAAACTATTATCTAATAATCATTTATATCATGCATACAAGAATCCTGAATAATATAGGCCGTCTATTTACTTTATAAGTGGCGCCTTCAAAACAGTCTAACTCGAATTTGGAATTATTTGAGGTTAAGTTTCATGGTGCTTGGTTACTTGGTAGACGAGTTTCCTTTTATCCATCATGTGTTGCATATTTCTATGCTCTATTTGTAGGGAGTTCGCCATTAAATTAATCCACCTATTACAAATCTTCTCTATTCTTCCCTGACTGCAACTTTCTTTCTAATGCCTATTCTAAGTTTGAAAGTATTTATCTCTAGTTTGAATACTTGCTTTTCTCTTCACTCTCTAGCTGCTTGTCACTTTCAATCTTTTCCAATATTACTTTAGCTTCATCACTCTTAATTATGTGTGAAATGTCTTCAGGTGTCCCAATAGTATTTCTGTTTATTTAATGATATTGGGATTTGTAGGCCGGTCATATTAACCCCACCACTTGAATTACACCTCCAACTACTTGTTACTCTCAATCATTTGGGAGTTCAATAAGGTGACGGCCCGTTGCTGGTTCTTTATCACTTGAGGTCCAGAGATGAGCCCACAGCTGCTTGGATTTCATTATTATGAGTTCGTTAGTATATTTCTTTGTCGCTTTTAATTTACTTCA
>JABUQX010091589.1:0-30000 GCA_015478945.1 Trachelipus rathkii | reverse complement strand
TTTCCAAGCTAATCCTTTGAGTGTTAAACTCCAAGAAGTTTTCTCCAACTTCTTAATGAGACTAACACCTTTTGGCCAATATTGACCACTAAAAGCAATTTTGCCTCAGACCTCTCCAGAGGATCTTGTTTCCCGACACCTTAGTTTTCCAGTCCTAAAACTTAGATTTCTTTTACAGCATTGATATGGGTTTTGACAGGTCCTGTCGTCCTGAGTCTCCTACATAATCCACATATAGTTTCGACATTATACTCCAGAACTTCATATATATATAACGTAATATATATACGCTTATATATGACTATATATTATATATATATATATTATATATTATATATATATAGTATATATAATATATACTATATACTATATATATATGTGTGTTGTGTGTGTTGTGTGTGTGTGTGGTCGTTTTTTTGTGTGTGTTTGTCTAAAAGAGTATATACAGTTTGTTAAATTGTTACAGGTTTCTCTATTTAAGTTGCACTCTTGTCTTTGGTATAAATATAATCTCTAACTCTTTACCTTTAACTCTTCCATCTATTGTCTTTCCTAGATAGCTCCATGGCGGTCTTACTTTATGTTAATGTCTCATAAATTAAAATACATTAACAGCACATTCTAATTCTTTTTATACAAATCTAATCCCACCTTAGATGTTTTCGATCTTATATCTTTTCTTAATACCCTCCATCTACTTAATTCACAATTTTATAATTATTTCAAATATATGTTTGTTTGCATGCAATTTCTGAGCGTATTCGCGCTCTTTCTGAGTAAATTATCATGCGTTTGTCTAACAACCTGCACTTTCATTTCTTGATATAAGCCACCTCTCGCTCAACATTCATATGGATATATTTCCAAATATTTCGTCTATCACATTATTTTTATAACATATTCTCAAAAAACTTTTATTCATATCCTAAAAAGGATGTTTTTGAACCTTTATATTTTTTTCTAATTTTATCTCAAACTACTAGTATGGTTACCATTGAAAACGAACTTGGTTCTTATTTCTTTTATCTATGATTCTAATTGGCTATTTACCTTTCTGAATTAAGGTAAATCTTCGTCTTTCCTGACCTTTAGCTGAAATCTTTCGAAAGGGTCTGGAACAAGGTCATTTTTATTCAAGCTAGCCCCGTATTTATCTTAGATTTACATTCTGATCGTTCTATAGAAGCTAAAAATGTTAAGAGAGGATGCAGTTCTTTTTTAATTAAAATCTATCAAAGTTTCGCAATATTCATTTCAATTCCTCATTTTCGTTTCTCCATTTATTAAAGAACTTCAATCTACCGTTTCGTCATCTATCAGCTCTAATATTAAGTAGAGTACTTTGTATAAATCCATTTATTTTAAACTGAATCGATCCAATAGTAATAGAAAGGACTGGAATGTACGCTTGAAGCAGCAAATAACCCATTATATATATAGTATATAATATATATATATTATATAATTATAATATATATAATGATAAGTATATATAGATATTATATTTATTATATAATATATATATATATATATATATATATATATATATATAGTATATAGATGATAGTAATATATATATATTATATATATATATATATATATATATATATATATATATATATATACTATATAACATATATATATATACAAAAATAAAGGTATATATATATATATATATATATATATATATGATGTAGTATATTCATATATATATATTATGTATAATATAATATATATATATTATATATATAATAGGTATATATATATATATATATATATATATATATGAATATATATACTATATATATACTTATATATATATATAGTATATACTATACCTATGTATATATTATATAGTATATATAAATATATATATAATATATTATATGATATATATATATATATATTAATGTTAAATATGAGGCAATGTGAAATCTTCATAGAGTTCATTTATACAAATTCTTATAACACTGGCTTGACTTCAAGGATTAATTAAAAAAAAAATCAAGATTATATTCAGTCATTTAGAAATAATCATCAAGTTATTCATTATATAATATTTAAATTAGAATTAACAATTTTTTAAATAAATTTTATACAATAATTGAGAAGACAAATCGACTCTTTAAAGATTTGTGAAAGTGTTAATGTATTAATTGAAGATAAAAAGTCCAATTAATTTTCCAAAATAAATTTTTGTTTACAGATACTGTTACTTTGCACAACAGTTACGATGCATGAATATATATATCATATATATATATATATATATAAATAGGGGTATATGAAAAGGTATAATTATATATATATATAGTTTAATAATATATTATATATTATATATATATAATATATATAGGTGATTGGTGTATATGTATGGTGGTTTATATATATTGATCGTCTAAAAATAACGCAGCCACTAGGTTAATTTCATTTCAGGAATGGGAAAGCGTCCTGAACTACATTGAAACCCCACACCAGCACAGATCGACAGCGTCAGATGTAACCACCCAACAGAGAATTGGCTGCAGTATTGGGGCTGTCACCACGAATAAATTTAGGAAAACATAAAACCACGTAACCTTGCACCTGGGAGGTGGGATGTAGTTATGTCGGGCTTATAATTGAGCGAGGGATCTTCATTCCGTACGAAGCCAGATTCCGATAACACATGGAGAGAATAGTGAGTCAACTGTCAAAGAGATCAGTGCGTGCCAGATAACACTCTAAGGCCGAAGGACCGTGTACACGGCGCACTGGTCGACGGTTCAGGTGCAGCGCAAAACGATTTGCACGGGTGGTTCCAACGGTACCAGAAACCCTGTGAGTCTTATGTGTATGATAGCCGGCTGGGAGGACAGAGCCCCAGGACCACGGGACACGTGGAAGACCGTTTATACGCTGCGTGCATTACGGAGAGGCTATCTCACACATGCATCTACGACATCTACAAGATATCAGCCTGCGATGGTACGCTGCATCAGGTGAGTGAGACATTACAGTGCGCTCGACGCCTATGCGGAACATATTACCGGCCCGGAGGCCTGCATCGAAGGGCGGCGACTGGCATTGCACCCGAATGAGCACATCCATTGGGTGGGTCGACGAGTGGGCAAGGTGCTCATGTTACTGACGAGTCGCGAGATGTCTCTGTACGCCGACGGCAAAGGCCGTGCTTAGAGTGTATACGATGGACCGACAGGACCGACGACGACGACCGAACGCACCGCAACGGACCGACGACCGACGACCGACGACCGACGACCGACGTACCGACGACGACGGAGAGGTTCACGCAATGCAATGTGCTGCATGTGCCGCCGTTTGGAGATTGTGTAATGCCATATGCCCCCTACATCGGGGACTCTTTCATCCTAATGTATGACAATGCAAGACCACACAAGGCCCAATTATTGGCGTCGTGGAGTGGCCAGCATATAGTCCTGACCTCAACCAAATCGGAACATTTGTGGGATATCCTGAAACGTCGATTCCGACAGCTGCAACCCCCTCCACCCCCTCCACGGACCGCGACAGGCACTGCACGGCATATTATGGGATCCAATCACTGTCCAGGACATTCGCCCACTCATCCGAGAGCATGCCAGACGGCTGTCAGGCGACAGATCATCCATGCCATGAGGTGTGGTCATACATGGTATTGAAACAAACCAAACACTCCCCGCGGCCGTCGTCGTATGTACAAAAATAGTATGTTTGCAGCGTCAAACCTACAAACCCTACTGCGAGACACTTTGGCTGCACCTTGGCCTCACACTCTATACCTACGAGTTTTCTGAGGAGGAATCCACATGTTATTGTCATTGTCAAACTTAATGAGTCTTCGCGTTTCACAACCTTTCTACTCTTTCCTTCGACCACGATCTTTCGTTGGTTTTGCCGGTTTTTTTTAATTTTGGACGAGATAGGTATAATATACTATATATTATATATATATAATATATATATATATATTTATATATATATATATATATATATATATATATATATATATATATATATATATATATGACCTATGTTTTACGTCTCTATCAGTTTTGATATTGTTTTTTCTTTTTTTTCATATATTTCTAGTATATGGATCCTAAACAATCATAATTTAAGGGGTGACGGACATGATCAAAAATATATAGGATCTGTTACGTTTTACGACTCCGTCAGGTTTTTTTTTTAACTAAAGGAATACCCAAGGGCTAAGCGCAAAGATAGCAGGAGTCCGGGTCTCTCGGCCTTCCGGGAACGACAGGTAGGACTATTTTCCCCCCCCATCCGGACGAGGGTCTCCGGAACCCGCCTCTTTTGGATTTTGGGTGCTATCGCGGGGGATTCCTCCGCCCCTCCCCTACGGGTTATGAGAAAAACGTCTCCCCCTCTGTCCCCGTCGGCTCAAGCAGCCCACCTAATTTTTTTTTTTTTTTTTTTTTTTATCATTTTTTATTACTTTTATACGTTGATATCCCAAATTATTTAATTGGTTTTTTCGTGTAAGTGTTGTTCGTACTTTTTGAGATTATTTCATTATGATTTTGTTTTTTTAGCCTTTATACGCTGACTTCAAATATGTAATTGGGTTTTTCTGTAAGTGTCTTACCTTTCGAGATATGTTAAATTTTGAAATTTTTTTTTTGGGATATAAATGTGATTTTTAAAAAATTATTATGAAATATTTCGAACTTTTGAATCATGTTTGTCACCACTTAAATTTCATTGTTAGTATCATAGACTAGCAATATGTTAAAAAAAAAAAAAAAAAAAAATCCAAACTTAATGCATATACAAAGAAGGGCTTATAATCATAATATATAGTATCATTATATATAATACTATATATATAATAGTATATATATAGTTATATTATATATATAGTATATTATAAGTATATATATATATATATATATAAGTATAGTATATATAATATATATTATATTGATTGTAATTTTTTTGTTCACCAATAAAGATATCGTAATGTAGAACTTACATATATTATCGATAATGCTTTTAATATATTATACCCTATCGTAGAAAGTTCTATTTTGCTCATTGATTAAATATTTTAGTAGTTAGATAGTAATATATATTCATCCAGGTTAAGGTTTAATGCTTTTATAAGTAATTATGGTAATACAAACATTTCCGTGAAATATCAAATCTTCATGCAATCAGGGAGTGTGTAAGATGACGACTATATTTTAAGGTCATGAATTAGAGTCCCTAATCTAATATTTAAATTATTAAACATGTCTCGTTATATATTTTACTTTCTCTTCATCACTCTCTCTATCTATCCCTCTCTTCTCTCTCTCTCTCATCTCTCTCCTCTCTCTCTCTCTCCTCTCTCTTCTCCCTTCTCTCTCTCTCTCTCTCTCTCGCTCTCTCTCTCTCCTCTCTCTCTCTCCCTCTCTCTCTCTCTCTCTCTCGTCTCTCTCTTCTCTCTCTTGTTTTCTTATGGCATTTTTAATAAAGACCTTCTTTTATTCTACTTCATTAATTTTAATTACATGTGAATGAGTAATCACCAAATAATAAGATTATATTTAAAATTATTATATGATATATATATATCATTATATATATATATAATAATATATATATAATATATATATATATATATATTTTATTTATTATATTATTTATTATATTTTAAATTTATTATTTATTTAATGTATATAATTATAAATATATATATATATGTAATATATATAATATTATATATATTATATGTATAATATAATATATAATTACTATATATTATATATATAATATATTATAATTATCTTTAAATTTTTATATATAAAATATATATATATATATATATATATATATTATAGTTATAATTTATATATAATTATATTATAATATATACTTTATATATAATATATGTAGTGGTGTTGTCACGTCCTAATCGTATAAAAATCTAATAAAAATCTATTTAAAAAAAATAGCTTAATACTTATATATATAATTATATATACTATATATATAATATATATATATATATATAAATATATAACTAGTTATATATATAATATCATATATATATATAATATTCATATACTATTATTATTATATAACTATATATATATACTAATATATATATAATTCAACGCAAGAATTTTACTTTATTCTATCACGCACTACAAATTTTACTAAGGGGGATTATAACAGCTATAACACTATACAAATCAATAATAAATAACTATTATAATACATTAATAAATAAATAATAATAACTTAATAATAAATGAATTAAAACAAAATAACTTTAATATAATATAATAATAATAGTGCATCATATATTCAATATAAATTATAGACCTATATTAATTTTTTATACTGTGATACTATACTTATGTGGCACTCTACTATACTAATGACTACTTATAATTAGCTTATATATCGTACTTGACTAAATACTACTACTATATCGTAGCTCACTTAATACTAACTCTGTACTAAACTTATAACTCACTACTTATTACTAATTGTAAGACTACTATTCAGTCTATATAATTAACTAACTATCTAACATACAAATTTTTTACTACTACATATTCATAATTTTTCATACTTATAAGTCTAATTCTTCGTTATACCTGAAAACAATAATTAAATAACATATAAATAATACTGTGATTATATGTAATATCATTAATCATATAATAATAATAAATCTAATAAGAATTATATAATGAATTTACAACCAGCAAAACACTCATTTTTATTAAATACTATATATATTACACTAGTGCACCCAAATGGATGTAGAAAACATGTATTTACTACAAGCTCTCTAACCTGTTTTTTGAATGAATTCCATATGGCTTGCTACCGGACATTTCTCTCAACATGACAACAGCCCACATGTTTAAGGTCCCCTTTTGTGCAAGATTGATTGAATTTTTGAAAGGCCCACTGGTCACCTACCACACGAACACACACACACACACATCACATGTATTTAAATTAAATTAAATTAATTATAATATATAATAATTAATAAATATAAATATAAAATCTATATAATTTATTAATATAATAATAATAATAATAATAATATAATAATAAATAATATATTTATAATTGAATATATTATATAGTAATATATATAAATATAATATAATAATAAATTATAAATATAGATTATATATTATATATGTTGATTTATAAATAATATCTCTAATTTATAAAACTATATACCCTATGGTATTTCTAGCCATAGATGTGACGAAGACTAGGAGAGTTGCCGGGTTTCAGCAATTGCTGCCTAATGGTGTCATCTGATATGAAAATATATGACGCGTCTTTGTGAATACGCTATCTGACGGAAGCCAAAATCTTGATCTAGACGATTTGCAGTTAAGGTTCTTTATGATAAAAATGATAATTCTATTTACCTTTTTATTGACAATGTATCTAAAATAAATAGTATTGTTTTATTTTCATTTCTTTTTCGCTCTTTTATGCTACTGCCATGAACGCATCAAAGTCTAAAATATCCTATTTTTATTATTTAGTTATTTATATATTACTATTATTTATTAGTATATATATATAGTTTATATATATTTTAGTATAGTATATATATTATATATATATATATATATATTGATATAATCGATTATATATTTTATATTATCTATATATACATATATTATATAGATATATATTTATATATATATATAATATATATATAATACTTATATATATATACTAACTCTATAGTATGGGTATTATTAGGTATATAATATACTATAGTATATATATATGATATATAAATGCGCTTGAAAAGCGGATCATTTAAAATGAATTTAATATAATATAACATAACATAGTCAGATCTCTAAATTTTTTCGGAATATTACTTTTTTCCCTTGAAAATTTTATATGTGCCCATGTCTCCGGAGGCGAATCAAATTGGCCACCGCAGAAATGATTTTATAATTAAATAACATAGAAAAGTCGTCTCTGGTGCGTTTTGTTGCCTGATAAGCTCTATCTGAGCGAGTTTTAGTTCAAAACTGTTCGGACTTTGTCAAAATATAATAATTAATATAAAAAAAAATAATTCGATAATATTATTTCTAGAATAAGTGTGAAATAACAATAATTAATTTTACGTTTTATTTACAAAAATAAGTTCAATTAAAGTTACTTAAAATGTCATAAATAATTTACACTTTGTAAAGTATGAAATATGAAAAAAAGTTAAACAATTCTTAAAAAAACAATGCCAAAAATGATCGATTTTTCTTGAATAAATATGTATTTAATGGCGAAACTACTTTGAAAAGTGTTTCCTATATTATTATTATTATTATTTATTATTATTATTATTATTTTATTATTATTTTATTATTATTATTATATTATTATCTTATTATTATTTAGTTTTATTCATTATTATTATTATTATATATTATTATTTATCATTATTTTATTATATTCATTATTATTATTATTATTTATTCATTACTATTATTAATTTTTATTATTATTATTATTATTATATTATTATTATTATTAGTTATTATTAATGTTATTATTATTCATCTAGGTTCCATAAATAAAAGTTTTAACACGATATGATACTGGGAGATTAGCTTGAATCTGTGAACCAAAGAAAAGATTTATATGTGAGTATAAGCAGTAATTTTGAAAGTGGCACTACATCAGTGTTTGGAAGCAAGGAATAAAGCTAAATAAAGACATCTGGGCAATAATAAATCCGCAATGTTGTTTTGACAAAGAGCAAGAAGTAATAAGTAAACTGTTATAATAGCTATGGATGCAAATATTACAGTATTGTGAACAACGTTTTGGGCCCATTTTTTAAAGAATGGCTTACATATAGAAAAGAGAGAGAGTGCCAACGTTACGTCGCAAAAGGATGATTCCTGGGTTGAGGGTAAGAGCGAGGAGGCAGAGGCTGAAGGAGTTAAGGAATGTTTTCTGTAGAAAGGTGATTTCTCAGAGGGGGAACATGATACAAGTCTACAAAAGTATTTTTACTCTATTGATAATACGGAGACCAATATATTCTTCATAGTAGATTCACGGACGGGGACCAGGGGCATAACAACAAAAATTAAGAAGAAAAGCATGCCATCTTGATATAAGAAAGCATTCTTTCAGCATTAGGGTTGTTTAAATTTTGGTAAGGTTTGCCCACAGAGAGGTTACTATATAGTAACTAGTATATATATATAATATATATTATATAATATATATATAGATATATATATATATATATATCATATACTCTATTATATATACTTATATATATATATATATATATATATATATATTTATATTATATATAGATATATATATAATTATATAATGACGAAATAGGGAACGCGGCGAACTGACAGCGGATGGGACTGCTGAAGAATGCATGACCTCAGCCACTGATATTTATATATATAATATATAAGATATTATATATAAATACGTAAGTAATCATAACACATACATTATGACCCATATAATAGCTATATCAATAATAGTTGATATATATATAATATATTATATATATATATATATATATATATAAATATTATATATTATATTATTCATATTATTATTATATATATATGATTTAATTAAAATTAAGTTAATAATTTGTTTATAAATCATTTTTTTTAATTTTTACTAACTCAAATATTATATATAATATGTAATATAGACGATGTATATAAAACATATATATATATACTATACTATTTATACTATGTATATATACCTTATATAATATACCAATACACATATATATATATATAGATATAAATAGTACTACTATATTTTACGAGTCATATCTCTATGGGTTTCATCATATATATTTATACTATAATACTAATTATAGTATATTTAGTATATTTATTATATATATTTATATATTTATATATATTATTATTATATATATTATGATCGGACCTTTCTTCTGGTGTATACGTATTAGAAAAGAAGAGGTGAAGAAGGAATAAGATTAAAGAAAGGAGAAGAACCACGAGAAACGATTATATCCCTAAATGAATGTCGCTTATACATAATAACGAAGCTTTTAAAAGTTTTTGTATCTCTAAGAGAGATTAAGAAGTGCTTATTGTAAAGATTTCTAAAGGTTTTTAAAAACTTCCCTAAATTTTAACAGTCCATCGTGTAAAACAACTAAATACGGAATAATAAAATATTTAGAAGGGTCTATTTAAAAAAATCTGTAGAAATAAAAAAAATTTTGATTAATTGTCAGAGAAAAGGGTGTGATCGTTCTGGGAATTTCTTTGATATTTATGTTTCGCTTGACACTAAAATTTATATGATTAAGTTAAAATATAGACGTGGAAATTTTTTAAGTGAAATAACCGGAATACTCATATTAAGTGGATATGTATCTGTCCGACCAACTAACAAACAAAAAAAATAAATAAATAAAGAAAAATAAAAAAAATAAAATGACAAAATAAAAGAAGGATTAAAAATCTTAAGATGAAAAAAAATAATTAAATACTAAGAAAATAAATCTTAGGATCAACTTACTTGCACTCTGTTCATATAGCAAATGCTGATTTGTTTGGATATGTCGAATCCAGATGCTAAATGTCGCAAAAATAGATCTCAAGCCGGATATACTGAAAGAAAAAGTCCGTAACTTCTCAAATTCAAATTATTCAAAGGTAAAAAATCAAGCGCAGAATCATTAAATTCGTCTCTTTTCAGTAGTAAGTTAAACAATTTACATTAGAATTCGATCTCTATTTTATCCACTAGGCCATCATCTGCCTTCGTGAAATGGGGGGAGGGGAAAAAACAAATCCATCAGTTCTTAACGGAGAAAAGAGGGGGAGGAAAAGTATTATTACTGCATCATACAATTATTGATATGATCAAAATGAGTCTTTTCAGCTATTTCCTCGCCATTACATTCGAAAATTTTAAAAGGGATGGAATATTTTTTGAAAAATTCCTTTTCTCAATTGCAGACTAAAAAAAGAAGCTACCTTTCTTCATAAAATTTATATTTCATTGATTGTAAATAAAGATTCTTTTGGTGAGAAGTTAATTGAAGAAAAGTATTTAATACATTTAGATTTTTACTAAATATATCTGACAGATATGACAGCTTTAAACACTAATCATCATTTTGCGAAGCAACCTAGGAAAATGCATCATGTTCTCTTTCTCAAAAAAGACTTTAGTTTCTTCTGTTGTACGTGTTTATCAAGAACGCGTTCAGTACTTCCTCCACGTGAAATAAATAATATAATGGTCCTTCCATTTCACAACATTTTTTTTTAAAGAGTCTTCTCTAATGGTCGGCATATTTAATGTATTTAATTTATCCATCCTTTCACAACAACCTGATTTAAAACTTCAGCGAACTGCTCACACAAATTTTTCCCAACAGTGCTTCTCCTGTGCAGGATAGCAGTGATTTATTTCAATGATTTACATTTCCTGTTATTTTAAAGCTGGAGCACATAAAATCCTTTATGCTTTTCTATGTTATTGAAAAATATAATCGTTCAGTACATATTCACAACAGTCGGACATGAGGACCATGGTATTTGACATAGAAGAGACGGAAGCGAAACTTATCGGCCCCTGTTCGGTGTACTCAGTTGTTTCCACTCTTTGCAAACAAAAAGTTGCTCACGATTATATTTACGGTCAATACAATCTAAGAATCCAAGAAGCTAACATCTTCGCAGTAATAGACGTTATTCAATCTACTTTGCAACAAAGTTTTGATGGTGAGTTTTTATTTATCTGTGACTTGCTCATACATTAATACATTTCAATATTCTAACGGCTATAGTATTGTTTGAGAAGTTACCTTTGAAATTTGGATATGGTTTCAAACGATAAGTTTGCAAGCGAGATAAGGAAATATCCTCTCAGCTGTGTGAAGGTCTTCATTTTCTTGTCGACGCAGTTCAGCAACTTAAATGAGGCTGCGGAGAGAAGCTCACTTGCGTAATCTCATTCAGCATCTCTATTAAGAATTTTCTTGATTTTTAATAGCCTTGAAAAATATTGACCAGGTTTTGGAGATCAACCTGGGTTGCTCGTAGCAAGATATCTCCTTAGCTTGCTGAGTGGTAACCCATGGCTTACGTTTCACACACACTAAGCACAGGGGACATGGAATCTTATCTGCATCGTTGTTCCATGAAAATCGTAAGACAATAATAATAATTAAATTACATTATTATCTTTTTAAAAGAATATCTTTTCCGATGTGAAAAGTCCATGAATGATATGTTCATTCTCTCACTTAAAGTAGTGTAATTAAGTTCGGTCTCCTATTGTCTTGAAAATTTTAGAAACATTTCTAAGCACAAATTTCAAAACAAATTGGAAAGCAGCAGTTTTTAAAATTAACAATCCATTAGCTCATCTAGAAATCTATAGAGTCATAGACGGCAATATAGCATCTTACTGTCATTAGCCTTGCAGAGAATCTGCGTCCGCAACTTACGAATATATACTTAATATATTATATATATATATATTATATATTATAATAATTTAATATTATATTTATATAATATATAATAATATATATATAATATATATATATTATATATATATATATAATATATTTATATATGATATATTAATATATATATAAATTATATATTATATATATATTATATATTTATATTATATATATACTTATATATAATATATATATATATTTAATATATATAATATATATATTATTATATCATATATATTAGTATATATATAAGTATATTATATATATTGATTAACTTTCAGGAGAGAGCAGGCTTAAGTCTTCTTGAAAAGAAGAAATCGGGATAAAATTGAAAAAACTAAATTCTATTAAACACTGTAAGATGTATTACAATTAGCTTAAAAATCTCTCCTAAGCACCCTCGCACACGATCTCCGCGGAATCAAACTATTAATGCCCGCCCGTCACCACCATGGATCTCCTCTGCCCACTTAGTGGGAAAAAATTCCTATTATGTAAGAATACTAAATTATATTTTATAATTATTTCGAAAAGAGAGAAAAGAATTACTTTATGACCAAGCTTAATACAATATAATTCAATTCATTTAATCCCAAGAAACATTTAACTAATCTTCCACTTCGTTCAGGGGAATTCGAATAATTCTTTAAAACAGAATAAAAAAACCTAATAATAAAGTATTCAAGTTTTTACGTCCTTACCTATAACTCGTACAAATTACTAATCATTTTAGGTCTAGAATATCTGGGATCGTTTCTAAAGCTAGGATGCCCTGCCTTAATACCAAATGTTATAATAAACTACTTTTGAAAGAAAAAAAAAATATAATACCAGTACCGTTATTATATTCACCTTAATATAACAATTTCAATTTCAAATTATTTTTTTAAATATAAAATATTCAAGATTATTAAAAACATTTTCTCAGAAGACTATGACTTTTTTTTTTTCATTAGATTTGTTGTTTTTTTTTCCTTTGTTCGAAGGCTTCCCTATACTACAGATTCAAGTATAGTTAATTTGCTAACATTTTCATATTTTGTGGAGATGTGTCAACAAATAAATTATCAAGAACAGAAATAATTTTTTGAGATACAGAAATATTAAATAATGTTAATCGGTTTAACTAATAGTTAAGAGTTCATAAAATATTTTTACTGGGAAAAACCTTTCTGTTTACTAAATCTCACTTATGATAATTCCCTTTTTCTTTATGTAGAAATTTAATGATATTAATTTTAAATAAGCTATTAAATAATTACTACACCACTTGCTTCATGAACCAATCGGCTTAATTACAAGGAAAATACTCGAAATTTTAATAATAAATAATTCATTTTCAAATATTTTTGACAGAACTTTGGTAATCCTAAATAAATAGTAAATTAAGTAATATATATATATATATATATACTATATAATTTATCTATATAATATATATATATATATAATTATATATATATTATAACAGCATTATATATCTATAATATATATCTAATATATAAGTTCATATAGTTAATTCTATTATATTTTAGGAGATAATATTATTATATAATATATATATAAATATATATATAATCTAATATATATATATAAATATTATACTATATTATACTAATATATATATACTAATAATAACTATTGATATATAATATATATAATATAAATATTATATATAGTATAATATATATAAATATATATACTATTAATAATAAACCTAAACCTAAAAAATATTCTTCAAAAGCATTTTCGAAAGTTCTTGGATAAAATACCAATTAAGCAAAAGACTAAACTATTTTATATTTTTGTGTTAAAAAAGAATGTTCTTAGAGCCTCAACACAAAGACCTTTACAGTGACACTAGAAACGACAAATTCTCAAAACTAATTCTCCATTTTCTTGAATAATAAATGATGCAACAGTCGGTTCCTGTTCAACTTGGGAAACAAATAACTAACAAATAGGCAACATGTTTTATTAGAGATTAATGACTATGGCCTTCGACTACTATATACTTATTGTATTGATTCTGCTGAGGCTGATTAATGGACGCCGGTGAGTTAATTTATTTTGATCATATAATTCTTTTTCATTGATGCTGTTCTTTCTTCTCCTTCCTTATCATTCATGATCATTACTTTATTTCTTGCATATAAGCGCTCTGAAGGCTACGGTTTTATTTACCTGCATATCTTCTTTATTTTGAATGAGTGGTGTCCTGTTTATTATTTGCTCGATTCCTTAGTATGTCAATTGTTGCTTTTTTGTTGGTTGTATCTTGTTCATTATAATATATATATATTGCTACTTTCTTAACCACCACCTTCTTCTTTCTTCGGAAAGCCGAATAGTCCACTTAAAAGTTCTAGTATTTGAAAATAAAATTACAAATATAATTCATATATACAACAAAAACAACAATTACAAAAAAAACAACTACACACACACACAACACACAACACATAACACACACACACACACACATCCATTAATTAATTATATTTAGTACTCATATATATATTTATAGTAATTTATATATATATATATATAATATATATATTAGAACTATATGTTATATATAAAATATATATATATTATAATATATTAGTATTATGATATTATATATATATATATATATATATAATATATATATTATATATATTATATATTATATATATATTATATATATTACATATACAGTATAGATGTCTCCTCTTGCTCAAACAGAATTACAATTCAATACTTATATAATAATAATATATATATATATATATAATAGTATATATTATATATTATGATATATATAATATATATATAATATATATATAGGTGATTATATATATATACTATAAATATAATTAAATAATTATTACTAATACATATCATATAATATTTATTATACTATATATAAAAATAATTATAATAATATATACTATATATATATATATATAATATATATATAATTATATTATTGATATACTTATATATATTATTTTATATATATTACATGTCCTGAGGCTCAATTTGATGATCAGGAATAAAATAGTATCTAAGCTACATTTATATGTACACGAGCAAAAGAAAATGTAAATTTTTAATAAATCTAGCATTTTGTTTTGTTTTTTATTCATTATAAGGAAAATTATTATATATATAATATATAATAGAAAGTTGATTTTCATTATATATATATAAAATATAGTATATATATATTATATATACTATATATTGTATATATATATTAGCTTATATATATATTATATATATATATATATATATATATATAGTATATATAAACCCTTTTTCAAAAAATGACACTACGGATTCTTAATGCAATCTTTGAAAGAATAATATTGGAAAATATGAGTAATTAAAAAATTAAAGAGAAGTTGAAAAAAAAATATTCGTAAAGGTATGAAAAACGAATAAAACAGCCGCCAAAAGAGCCTAATAATCCTCAAAAATGTGCAATTAAACGAACGTCTAAAACATATATTGTTACTAATTAATATCGAAACTAGAAAACCTATTTTATATATACCACATGCACAGGTATCACGCAATATTTTGAAGAATAAAAATGAAAATAGATAGAAATTCTTAAATTTATATTAAACATGACTTATAGGATTTTTTTTAATTTTTTTCACAGGAATTAAATATAGTATATTGAACAAATCTCATTTAAGATTATATGGACAAGGCCGTAAGACACAGCTGTTAACTTCCATAATAATTATTAGTAAATTACTAGTGAAGGTTCAAAACCGCATACATAATATATTTAATTTTTTTGTTCAGTTTAGTGCAGATATTTTACCTGTCCAATTTTCTCATATATTAGTTAGCAGTGCGGCTCGTCCATGATAGGGCAACTGCGAACGCAGCCCCAAATTCAAAACTAAGCAATAAACTACTAATATACAGCATTTTAGTTATTTCTTTTGTTTTTTTCTCTATTCGATATATATATTATATTATTATTATTTATTAATATATATATATATATATATAATAATATATATATATATATAATATTGCTTTGTACTTACCCATGTATAACTATATAGTTTATATTTAATGTATAGCCATATATTATATTTATAAGTAAATATTATGTATTATTAAATTTTATTTAAAATTTTCTTTATTAGAGCAATTTATTCCACCCCCCCCCCCCCCCTTTTAGAAATAATAAGAACTGAAAAATTTGTTTTCCGAAGGTTATCCCTATACTTGTAATTTTAACTTATGTATAATGCCGAGCAAGATGTGCCCGTTTTAGTGTAGCTTAATAAGCTCAAGTTGGATACAAAAAATGAATTTGTTCCGGTCTGATTTTTTTCTTTTGTTGAAACAATATTAAATTATTGCTCTTTAAATTTCGATCATTTTTGCAATTTAAACTGATCGTTTTTCAAAACATTTCTGATCGCACATGAATGTACAATAATATGATATATTATAATTATTATTAATTATACATATTAGTTATATTATCTATCATTTAATACTAATATATTATATCATACTTTATCACTTGCTTTAACTAGTATAACGTTACAATATGACTTTATAAATATATTTTTTATTTGTTTTTATATTATTAATTTATATTATAGCAGCACCTCCCCTTGCACAAGAACACGAGCCGCCCCTGTCATAGGTTAGATTAGGTTGAGATTAGCGTTGTTTTGTAGGTTGGTTATGTCTGTTATTATTTTTTTATTTTTTTTTTTTATTTTTTTACAATAAACATCAGCCACTCACAGCGAGCCGATATCTAAGAGGAGGGTTATTATTTAACGTCCGAGACAGGACGAAAGCAACCCAAGGATGAATAGACTCACATTCTAACAACATCACCAGTGTGAAACCTGGGACCCTCGCATTGTTGGCGAATGCTCTACAACCGACGCTAATTAGGTTTTTGGAGACGGTATAGGGTTAAGTTAAGTTAGGTTATGTTGATTAGATTAGTGTGAAAAGGACTGAGGGGAGGCTGTTGGTGTTGATATATATATATATATATCTATTATATACTAATATATATAGTATATATATATATATATAATATAGTATATATATATAGAAAATATATTTGAATATATATACATATTATATTATATTGATTAATATTATATGTATATTTATATATATAATATATAACTTATTAAATACACATATATAATATCTTTTGAGGGATGAACTTAATGAAGACGCGTTATAATCTACCGAGATTCCGCCCACCCATATCTCCGAACGTGAATGCTAGGAATATTAATAAAACTATTTGTTCAATATCATACAACAGCATACAATATTACATATAGCTATATTTAATAATAAATAAGCCTATAAATTTTATATTTAAAACGAATCGAAAGCATCTGACATTAAACACGTCGTAATGCTAAAATGTCTTGAGAACTAAACACTTCAAGCTCAGAACTCATGCATTTTTCAAGTTTATTTTTTTATTTATTTATTTATTATATTATTTTTTTTTTTTTTACAGATCATTCAAACATTTATGCAAGTTTCATGAAAATCCGCTGTTGTCGCTTTATATTATATATATATATATATATATTATATTATATATATATATATATATACATACTATATATATATTTATACTATATTATAATTAATTACTATATATATATATAGTATATATATAGATTATATATTATTATATATATATATTTATATATTATATATATATATTATATATATATATAGTTATATATATATATATTATATGATATATATATATTAATAAATATAATATATACTTAGTATATATATATATAATTTCCGTCATAACAATTTGTTGCAAACAGAATTTGAGAGATCAAATTATTATTTTTCATACTTACCATCTTTAAACACAATAATTTCCACATTTTAATATTAAATAAATTCATTTATTTTCTCTATATATAGACAAATAAATAATAATAATATAAACCTCTCTCTCTCCTCCTCTCTCTCTCTCTCTCCTCATCTCTCTCTCTCTCTCTCTCTCTCTTCTTCTTCTCTCTCCTTCTCTCTCTCTTGCTCTCTTTTCTCTTCTTTCTTCTCTCTCTGCAAAAGATAAAAAGAGCTTTGCAACAGATGGAGCGTTGATGGTAATAAATGCGGCTTTTTAACAATTGCCACTTAAGTCTTTATTAATTACCCTTTTTTTGACTTTAAATGCTGCGGTACCATTTAAAATGCAAAGTATAAAATGAAATTAAAAAATGAAAATTTGAAGCCGAATCAAAAAATGAACATAATTTATAGGAGAACTACCGAAGCCTTCATATTTAAATTGAAAACCTCAATTACGAACTCAGAAATTTGACTTTTTCCAGAATTATTACGGAATTGTGCATTAATTATTAATTATTATTTCATGCTTTATTTATATTTATTTAATATATATATATTATATATATATATATATATATTATATTTATTATAAATATATATTATATATATATATATATTATATATTATATATATATATATATATTTATATAATATTATATATATATATATATTAGATAATATATATATATAATTAATATTAATATTATATATATATATGATGGTATTAGGGTGTAGACCATCCAAGCGAAATTCCAGTAGCTGATGGTTGTGGGGTTAGAGTGGGTTGGAATGATTCCTTCCTCTTTTAGTAACCGAATGTCATCAATTTTCGTGCCTTATTAACATCTTTGAGTATCTTTAAATGTTACCTTAGGGGACCTTACATGTGACTACTTACATCGTCATTTGTGTGGTAGGCTACTCCACCTCCCTTTCTTCACATACCACACACAACAAAACCGCGCATGTCCATACCCACACTCTTTTCTTCATTTTAGTAATAATTCAATAAAAATAAAAAAAAAAAATTTGTGAATTAATCAGGTATGTCTGGCAAAAAGATACCCCGTATCACTTCCTCCATATTCTGCCCTTCCGAAAACACTTTAAGTACCTATACTTGTGAATAGTGGATAGTTCGCTTTGCAGAAACGTCGACTGTTCGTCTAATGCGCAGTTTTCTTTGCCATTACTTTCAGGGAATATTCTCTAGTCTTTATTCCAGTTCTTCCCACCTCATGCCCTTAACAGGAATTCAAGTCTTTTACTCCTTTGACAACAAACCCTACTCACTAATCTTTATCTTCAATTTTCACTCAAAGGTGGAGATGTTTCGAGTAAGTGCTCGATAACGTTCTTTGTTCATGGGTTCATAAATTTGGAGTATCAGAAATTTTTATTCTCTCTGCGTCTTCTCTCTCTCTCTCTCTCTCTCTTCTCTCTCTCTTCTCTCTCTCCTCTTCTCTCTCTCTCTCTATCTCTCTCTCACTCTCTTCTCATCAGGAAGGTGTTACACTACGATTTTCTATCTTATCTAGTCAAAATACATTTATACCATTTTTATTACTCTGTTTCTTTTGTGATCAGTTTGTAGGAACTTCTTCAAGATGAGTAAAATCTCTTCAAATTTCGAAATTCAATAGGTTACTTACATTTCACCAAAGGCAGTGCCAAATATATTAATTTCAATTACTAAAAACTTCCCTCTCCATAGAAATAATTTAAACAGTTGTTTTTTGTCATCTTGCTAAAAATGTCACCCAACACACTTATGCTCTCTACGCGTTTCCTACTTGTTCTTCATTGGTTTCCTTTGACGATTCCACACATCATTTTCTTTTCTACTGAGCCAAATCGTATTCCACCCAATTTCACTATAGATTGCTCGGTTCCGGTACTAATCCTCTTTTTAAACCCCCCCCCCCCAAAGTGTTGATAAATATTTGTTTTATTGATAAGTTAATAAATATAAATATGTTTTATTTAGCCTATGTTATGATAAAATATTTAGTCAATATTTTATGTTTAAGACGCAAGCGGACAGCTCTTATCTTGGCACTTAAGGAATACCACATATTATTCCACACTATTTAAACCTCAATTTGAGGAGCGAGTAAAAAGAACGTCCGCTCGTGGAGAAGTATACATTCTTACAGACTTGATACACTATACCTCTTCTTTTATTTATTTATAAATAAGTCTGCAGCATTTGTCTTTCTGTCATCGCTATATAACTTTAGCAGGTGTATCGTTGAGTGTCGACCTTTAAGTATTGAATTAGGTTCTATCAAACTCCGAGGTTTTGAGGGCCTAGTTTGGTTTTCAGCAGAACTATATATACGATTTTAGTTTTATAGATTCCAGTTCCATAGCTTTTTATATCTAATTATATACTTATAATAATTATAAATATATATTATATATATATTATATAATATATAATATAATATATATATTATACCCAAATTAAGATAAAATTTATGCAAATGCTATTTAATTATAAGCATATAAGACTTTTATTCCTCTGAAAATTGCAGCTCTAACCAGTATTATTTCAGCCAAGACGATTTAAAACTCAGATAAAGGATTGAACAAAAATGAATAAAAAAAAAAAATAAATAATAAAATTATACTATTTTTTAAAACAGTATTATTTACTTGCTCTCCCGTATGCGCTCGTATTCGTGAGGATAAGACGTAACTATCTTTTATTTTTTCTTTTTTTATATGTATACTTGCAAAGAAACGTAAATTTGTAAGTTAAAAATTTTTTTTTGGTCGAAGTATTTGTTGTTTTGTAGAGAGGAATATTAAGGCAGCGGTTCGTGAGGCCAGTATAAAACAGGTATAAGATACGGACACGTTTTATTTTTGCCTTTATGGAGCTTGTCAGATATGAAGCTTTATTGTCATCTACTATACTTTCCATAAAGATAAACATCATAATAATTACTTTATAAATTAGGTGTCATTCATGACATCTATAAAATAAAATTTAATTATTATATAACAATATTTTAGTATTAAAGTTTTAATATACATATATATAATAATCTATAGTTATATTATTTATATAATAATATATATTATATCTATATATATATATATATATATATATATATTAGTATATATATATATATATATTATATATATTTAATATAATATATCTCAAGCGCTTTGGTAGTGACAGAGTTAGAAAGCTACTTGCCTAGTGAGCCAAAAAATATTAGAAAAGTCATAGTCTATATAATTATATATATTATTTATAATATATATACTGTATATAGATATTTTATTTACTATAACTTATATTTATTAATTATTATTTATTAATTATATATATTATTCATATTTATATTAATATAATTAATATTAATATATATATATATATATATATCATATATTAATTATATATATATATATAATGATTTCGTTCTAAGTCTAACTGTTAAGATGCCGGCATCAATTACTACTCGATTCTTTAATAAGTTAGCTGATCTGCATCAATTGTTAATTCTGCAGAGTAAAATAAAATAGTTCTTTTAATCTCATAGTGGGCAAGGCAACTTTGGATGTGCGTGACGAGTCAGGTTATCAAGGTCATTTTTTTTTAACCTCCCCCATTTAAATTGATTAACAAGAAATAATATAATTATATTAATAACATAAATTATAATAATTAACTAATTAATATTATTTTATGTAACTGTTGATGCATCTCTTATGGGTTATTTATCGATGTATGTAGTTTTTCAATCAAGATTTATATAAATTATTTACAACGTGAGAGTCGCTGAAAACGCGTTTAACTCAAATTCTTCTCAGGCTACGTATACGTGCCTCTTGTCTACAGTCATTAAATATATTTTCGTTGGATTATTAATAATAAAGATTGCATGTGGAGTTCTATTTGATATAATACGCTTTTATATATATTATTACTGAATTAATATTATTATGTTTTGTAGCCTATTAAAGTTTATAAATAGGGTATATTGGGATTTTAACTCGATTTAGTTTTCATTAAAATGACTTTGAAATTTCTTTCTCTGAGTGTCTTAGGGCCTATATTAAATTCAAACATGTAAGAATACTGCTCACTACAGTCATGACTTCTAGATTGAAACAGACAGGAAGAAATTTGACTTACCTTTAAAATAAATGTTATTACCAAAAATATCAATTTCATTGATATATATATAGATATAATATATTATATATATAATATATCTGTAATATATATATATATATATATATATATAAATATAATATATATAATATATATATATAATTCTTATTTGTAAGCTAAAAAGACCACAAGCGCCACTGATAGTTATATATAATTATATATAATATTTATATATATATTATTATATATTATATATATAATAGTATATATTATAATACCATTGAAATATTCATATATTATCACTCACGTATATATTATAATATTATCTATAATATATTTATTTATAATACTGGAAATTTTAGAGTAATATAAATATATTTGGTATAAAAATATATGATCTTTCATAAATATATTATTTTAATCAAGATATTTATATCTAGATAGTATACTATATATATTATTATATATTACTATATATATATATCCCAGTGGTGTTCCGTCCCAAGTGATTAGTGCTTTAATCGAAATTACTTTATATATATATATATATATATCATATATATATATATATATATATTATATTATTCCAAGTATATTATAGTATATTATTTTATATAGTAGCTTCCAAAACCCAGCAGATTATAGTAGTATATAACTATAATATTAGTTACTATATATATATATATGACTATTATTATGACGTAATTTTATAATATATTATCTATATTATATTATCTAACTATATAATATGTAATATTATTACGTAATTCATAATAATAGTAGTATTAACTTTTATAGCGAGTGTACTATTATAATTACCTAAATTATATACTAAATTATATATTCTAATATATTTCACCTTTATTGTGTATTACATTTTATTTAAAAAGAAGATCCAAAATTTTCTTTTTTGGGAATTTTTTTTTTTTAAATTACTGTCAATAATCCATCCTATATACAGAGTTTGCCTAGCCTTTAAGAAACCGGAATTATTTTTTTGACTTAGAGAGTTAAAGTTGCCACTGATCGCTATATTAAAAAAGGAAATCGAGTTGATATTCACGTCGGCGGCTTAACAGAGAGCCTTCGAACGAAGATTATAGATATTTATATCATATATTATAGATATTCATAAATATTATATATAATAATATATATACTATATATATATTATATATATATATATAAATAATATATTATATATGCTGACTTTTAATCTTTTTGGTTCACAGAAAGACACAGTAGGCCGATTGCCTCTTCCTACCCCTCAAAAGCCCGCCCACTGATATATATTATATATATATATATATTATATATATAATATAATACTATATTATATAATATATATATTATATATATATAGTATAATATATATATATATATATATAAATTTATATATTATATGTAGATATATATAAATATGTTGTATAATTTCTCACTATTATCTGAATAGATATATTCAAACCTTCATGATAAAATTGTAGTATACCGTCATTACGTAATACCTAGTTTACTACCTATTAGTATATAATTATATAGATGTGAATATAGACTATAAATAGGTTACTATATATATGGATAGTTAGTATATAATCTTCCATACAGCTATAATAACATCTTTATGTAAATAAAAATTTACTTACATTTTATATATAATATATAATATATAGCCTATAATATATATAGCCTAGTTAGATATTATAATATTAATGATATAGTAATAACTGTCTACTAGATTACATATATAATTATAGCATATATATAACTAAGTTTACTTTCACATAGTCAGTACTATAGTTTGTTACATATATATGTATAGATATATAATATATATATAGGAAAATAGTAAAGATGCAAGTATCTGGGTATTATACTTAGAAGTGAATGAATATATCATATCAATAAGCATTGAAATTCTTTTAAAGTATCATATATCACTATATATATATATATTTATATTAAATTATCACCAAAAGCATCTACAGTTTCAATAGATGATATGTATATAAAAGTATAGAGTAGGGGTGGCAAAACTTGTTCGATGTAAGGGCAACAAATGATAAAGTTTGAGAGCTGAAGGACATCGGCAAAATTAACATTGCGCTTTTAATGTTACATCAAATTTAGTAGGAAAAATTTATTATAAAGTTTAAATGATTCTGAAAGAGGAAGTATTATAGTATGAAATATTTAAATTGTTAATTCATGAGAAAATGTTTCACCCTTTGTGTTTCAAGGAAATTTTATTGGTGGTGGTTACAAGCTACCAGCTTCCTCTAGCACCTACCGTTATGGTACCTACAGTAGAAGAAATGAAAAACAAAGTCAACGCTCCATCTTTAAGATAATGGTAAAGCTTATCATAGAGGTTTAAAGCACTATTGTTGTTTAAGTGTATGTCAAGAATATATTTAAGCAGGGGGGGAAAGTTGCGTGTTGGGTTGGAATACCCAGACGAGTTTATCCATCAAAGTACAACAGTATTGTTTTCTGAAATATGAGATGAGTCGAACTAGTTCTTTTAGTTCAAATATTTTATTCTGTGAACTTGTTCCAGAACTCACATTGGTAAATGACTTGGATTATGAATTCATCTTTTAGACCCAGGTCCTCCTGCAGTTTCATTAGATCCATTTCATCAAGCAATATTCCATAACAGAGAGTTTATTGGAATTGGAATGTGAACTTTGGTCTATTCAGATGGATTGCAGAAAGGCATATTGCAGTGCCTCAGGCTTTGCAAGTCTATCAAATCTGGCTAAGGAAATTTCAAGTATATTAGCCCTTGCAATTATTTCGATTTTCAGTTATACTCTTTTTATTTCAATTTTTGAGAGCTATCTACCTCTCTTTTCAAAAGAAAGGAATTGAAATGTTTATTTTAGGCTAATTGTATTATATTGAGTAATTCCTTTTTATTCTCGAAAGCTGAAAATTTGTTTAAGTAGATCAGAAATAATCTTACTATTCTACTCGGAGTACAAGTTTTATGTAGTATATTAAATAGGATATGGAAAATATATATATAAGAAATTAAGTTCTTTCATCATTCATTCATTTCAGTTGAGATATTGATCTTTCAATTCTTCATTAAAAAGTATTAAAGGCTCACAGATTCACCAACAAAAACTACTTCGGACATTACTGTACGGTAAATCAACCACACTCATCAATGGTAGTAAATAAATGATTATCATCGACTATGTTATCATTAAACTCTGTTTCAATATAATCATCTGAATCGTCGGTCGGGTTTATCCATTTGCTACTATTTAGAAATTGTACCATTTTACAAGATATCTTCAAAAAAAACTGATAAAGTATTTACTTTAGTTATGCAGTTTCCATACAGTAATTATAAATGCAAGAAATCAGGAGTAATTATAGAAACTCTAGAATAAACGCGTATCGTATGTAGTTCTTTATAATATAAGCTAAATTGAATCATGCATATCATTTTCTTTTTTTATTGCATTGAGAGTGCTCTCTGTGCAAACGACGCGGCGAGTTTATTCAGTCACATTGTTCAAGCCAACATTGATTTGTTATGTCCTTCGTCTGAGTTTTTTTACATCCACTAAGACCCAAGTCATCTCTTTTCATAGTGCATTCATAGAACATCTAATGCATGAGATCTAAGTAGAATATTTCAATTCTTAGGTTGTCTTCCAGTAGCATGAATCACCAAGAATATACAGCAAGATAGCTAAGCCATTACATTTTTTAAAATCATTTATGCCATTTTGCTATGCAACATCAGCATCCTATCTGAAACATGGCGTCTATCTAGATAATATTAGTATAATTCTTTAGAACTGATGTTTATTTTCATTAAATGAGTGATCTCTTTTTGTGTTATTTGTTAATCAACATCAGTATGCACTTCACTATAAACCAGTAGCCTACTTCAGCTTATATTTCTTAAAATTCAGCCATTCAGAATATGGGGTTTAGAACGAGCAAGATGTCCACTGAGAATACAAACTACTATCTGATACGTATGTGTATCAGAATTACTCCCATAAATGTTCAATACTCTCAGATGTCAGCTGGCTATTCATTAGATTATTTTAACTGGCACTTAAAGCTTAGAGTTATTTCCTAGACAATGAAATGTTTAATGAGCAATCGTTGTAATTATTAAGGCAGATTCCTTTTTGTTGACTAGTTTCATAAATGATAGTGGATTCAAAGTACTGCGATGATGTAATATAACTGAATGCAATGCCTAACAGATTACACGACTACATAAAGACGTAGTATACTATCCTCTTTTACTGTGAATGCAATAATACTATCTCTTCCAACTTGTAAAAAATTGAAAATTTGACGTCGTAATTTACTGTTTTGATATAAATTTACTACATTTTGTTTTGAAATGTGGATTGGCAGAGAGGTTACTGAATAGCAACACTATAAATAAGGTTATATATATCTTGAGAGATACACAGCAGTTGAGGAGTTTAATATGTTGCACACAAAGAAGTACAATCTGGCTAATGTTCACATTATAACTAGAAAAGGTCCTCCGTACATGAGTTTGCGTTGCCAGAATGTTGTTCATTGAAATGGGATTAAGTGTATCAAAAGGTAGCCCAATTTGTTGAAGCAATACCCAGTTTCCGGGAAAAATAATACTTTATATATATGTTTTGAATAAAACTTCATTTATATATATCATTTTTTTTTTATTATTATTATTATGATATATTTGTACTATTTATATACTTATTATAACTATGTGAATCTTTCTCAATATATATATTATTGATTGATTAATATCTACTAAAAGTTACTCCTTAAATATATATAATATACCAGATATATAATAATTACAAGAGTCTCATATATTATAAATATTATAGATATCTGAGATAGAGATGAGGCGAGAGAGGTAGAGAGTTAAAGATATGGAAAAAAGATAAGAGATGGAGAAAGAGTAGTCAAAAACTACTAAGAACACAAGAAACTGTAATTAACATAGGATGTAACATACTTCACAGCATTCTGCATTCATGCTATGGTATCAAGATTATACGTCTGCTTGCGTTTTCTTGCTCTGACTCGAGTAGTGTAGAAGTTTATGAATATTCGAACTTCTATTTGAATTTTCAGCACGAGCACATACATTGAATAGTCAACAAGGTCATATGATGACTCGCTCGCAGCACAAGTCTTGCTTCGTGTGAGTTACTCTCATTAGAGGATCTCTTAATATTGCATTGCAGAGAACTCTTACGCAATTAATATTAATCTTTCATTATGTTATATAAGGTCCGTAATTTAATGCGTCGTTTTCCAATGCTTTCCGCTACAACATAATCTACTGTTATAATTCTCGTATACCAGATATAACTTACAAAAATAATAAATTCTCCACCAGACTATAACATCTTTTAAACACAACTGAATAGCTCCATTCGCTCTTAGTTTTTAATATTCTTATCTATTATATCCATTTTGCTCTATGTTTATGTCATTGATTTAGGACCTACATGTGATTCCCTTGCGCTCGGAATACTAAGCTTTCTAAAGGTTAATGTTCTGGGCTTCTTCAAAAACATTCTCCCAATCCCACAGCGCTCAGTGTGTCATCTTCTCTCTTGTAGTGGGTGCTCGTTAACTCCTTGACCTTTTATAGCAATTCTGATGTTGTTTCATAAATTTATCTTCTAGAAAGTATGTAAGCATATGAGGTTTTCACTTTATCAACTCTGCTGCTATCATTGACTCTCATTTTCCCTTCGAACGTTTCATCCTTCCATTTTTACTATCAATATCAAAGATCACTAGTGAAAAATTCTTTTCTGAAAACTTCTGAATTGATTTATGATAGATCGGAGCATTTGAGGAGGTAATGTGACATTATCTTCAACATTTCAGATTTTTGATCTATATAATTCATTGGGAGAGAGAAAATAATATATTATTTTATGGCTAACTTTTTCTTTTAACTTGGATGTATATATATATATTACAATATAATTCAAATTATAAAATGGATCATAACAGCATTTTGCCATCAAATATTTTAGCTGCGGACTGTCTAATATTCTTATATATGCAATGTATATATCTCTGTATAATGATTCAATATATATATGAGTATATATATACTAAACTTCTCAAGCTAATACTTCGAAGTTTATGTTATATCTATATCTCATAATAAGTATACCAATTATTAAATAGATACATAATAATAATGTCATTTAACTTTCCCTAAGATTCCATATGTATCAATATGTCTTATATATCAATGTATATATCTCTTATATTCAATGATAATAGAAACGAACATATTCTTCAAAAAGATAAATGTATATTTAAATAATAATAAAATTAATAATTAAATGAAAAATAAATTGTTATAGTAAAACATGAATTAAATTAAATAAAATCAAATATTCAAATAAGAATAAATATTCAAATAATAGTAATAATTAATTAAAAATACAAAACAAGCAATTAGATTAAAAAATTATATAAACTATAATTGATAAAATTGGATATAAGTTAAATGTAATTAAATATACGATATATATATACATTATATATAGTAACATATTATAAAATTTGGTTCATAATAACCGGCACAATATGCAACGATTCTTAGTATATACTATAAATTAATTATTAATCTAAATGTTAAACAATTAACTCTAATAAATTAAAATACAGTAAAAATAATCGAAATTACTTTTTTAATTAATCTAATTAAAAAAAATAATTAATAACATACACAATAAAATTAAAAGCAGAGTTGTAGTGTATAGTAGTAATTAAGATAGATTATATAATTAAAACAACAATATAGCTTTAAGAAATAGTATAAATATAACATTCATTATCAAGATATAAATAATATTATATAATATATAATTAATAATCATTACTCAATTGAATAAATAATAATTTAAATACAATTACATAGTAAAGCATAATATATTAAGTAAAGTTAAAGTTCACAATAATTTTAAGAAATATATTATACTATAATATATATATACTATATTTTGATAAATATTAATATATACTAAAGTATTTATTATATATACAGAATATCTCTAAAATTATCGATTAAATTAGTATGTACCTTAATTAATTATTAGATTATATATAATATCTGTATTATATACTTGGTTATTAATATAATATACTTACTATTAAGTTAGAAGAAGATTGCTAGTAATATAAATATATAATTAATAGTAATATATATTATATGATAGAATAAATACTAATTTACATAATTACTTTATTTCAATTAATTGTAATAAATTTTAAATTTAATATCTTATATTATAATTTTCAAAATAATAATTTAATTATTGAATAATAATGAATAATTAATTTATGAATAAAGATTATATAGATAATAAATAATAAATATTAATCAATAAATTATTCAATAATATATCTTAATAGTTATAATATATATAATACTATAATAATAATAATATCAAATAAAAAA
>JABUQX010091588.1:0-23923 GCA_015478945.1 Trachelipus rathkii | reverse complement strand
TACGTTACCTTATAGATTAGGTTATAGGTACTTATTACGTGTATTATCAGCTATCTCGTCGTATATATTAGTTATGTAGTGAAAGTGTGAAAGTGTATTATATCTATAATATATATATAGTATAATATATATATATTATATATCAGTATATATATAGATATAAATGGTATATTATATTCTAATATACTTATTATTTAATGTAATTAGTAAAGAACGTAGATATAGTGATATATATATTAGCGGTTATTAGGGTATATTTAGTATATTATATATAGTATTTATATATATAATATAGTATATATTATATAGTATAATATACTATATATAGCTATAAGGTATATTTAATATAGCGCCGGTGCGGTTTTGCTTTAGTAATGTAATAATTAGTAGGTTTATATATGAGGGATATCATAATAGTAGTATGATAATATCTATTGATATCATTATGATATACGTGGTTGAAAATACTACGCCTTTAAGTGTAACTATTTCGACCATATGCTGGGGTTATTGGGTGAGTATGGAGTGACCCTTGGCCCTAGGGCAGAGTGTCCGCGTAATGTTTGACGACCCCACTGCATGATGGATTAGAAACGAAGCAGGTTGGTACCGTTTCAACCATCTACGCGGACAATCATGCTAGGCCCAGGGTTCAATTCCAAAGCAGTGTGAAATTGCTTATAGGGGGTAGTGATTTGTTGCAAATACCTGAGTCCACCCACGATTCCTATGCGATGAATTTGTATGCAGATTACAGTCTTACCAATATCATATATATATATAGTATTATTTATAATATTCTTATTATTATACACGGTATTTATATATTATAATATAAGATTATAATATATAATTCGTATATGAGTATATATATACTATTTTATAGATAGAATATATATATTGACGCTATATCATTAAAGAACATTTCCATGGGGAAAATGTATACGGAAGATATACATTAGGCACAGAATAATTACTTGTGAAAGCTGACCCCGCGAACTTTTTCGTGTTCCTGAATTAGGCAAATAGATCTGGGCATTCGAGAGACTTTGTGTGGCTCGTTCAGTGTCCAATCCTTCATCCTGATCCCTGCCCAAAGGATATCTATTCTTTTTGAGAAGTTATTAGTACATACGGCGCATTTTTTTTAGGTTTTATTATTGAAGGGAGCGTCAAGAAATTTATGTTTGCTTTCAAGGGGACAGAAATGAAATATTTTACAGTATTATAGAGTATTTGAACTATTATGTACTCATGTATATATATATATATATATAAATAGTTTTTATATATAGTATTATATTATGCTATATATATATTGATATAGCGGTATAGTTGCATTTATATTATATGGTTATATTGGTTGTTATATAATCTTACATGTGTATACTCTTATATTATAATATATGTATTGAGGGTATAGGTCTTGTTTAATCTATCAGTTATATCTGATTATTATTAGTGAGGTATAGATTGATTAGGGTATATTATATTAACTATTGTATGTACGATTATTATATTTTATAATCGTAGCTCCGTAATATATATATATTTTAGCTTTTATTAGTATTACTATATATATTATATTATTAGGTGTGAGATGAATTTAATTGTAGGTATAGAATATAATACCACAGAAATTCTTTTAATTTATACAAGGATAAATACTATATATTATTTTATTTCTATATAGTTATATCGTGTGTATCATTGAATATTGTTTTATGTTCTATAAATTAGATACCGGTATACTAGTCTTATAGTTTTATAGGTATCCGTATTATATTCTACTTTATAGTGGAGATAAATGTCCAATTAATCTATTATATACATTTCTCGTATCATTAAATCCATACGCATTGTCAGTTCTATTTACTATTAATAGCTTACAAGTTTCGATATATATTAAGTTAGTTATTAAAATTTTGATGTCATCTCCGATAATAATTTACCGATATTTTACGTTTTATTATTAAAATTGTGGTATAATACCCAATAGTATACTTAATAGTATATTAATACTTGATAGGTTTTATGTTATTAATATATGTTATATATCATGTTGGTTGGATGATATTATTTTCATCGTGTTGTATTGGGTCTCGAAGATCGATTTTCCACATCGCGAAGTTGCAATTGCAATGGCATTTTCCTAACGATTTTACAACTAATCCCGTTTTGACACTTAAGAATAGTATGCAAGAGTTAAGATTTTCTAAAAGGTCGGTGAGACCAGTTTCCATGGGACTCGTACTGCCCTTGTTTTTTTTGTTTTTTTGTTTTTTTTTAAAGTCTTGATCGATTTTCATCATCATTTCGTCATGATGGCATGTTGACTTGGAAATTTCTCCTCATTCTACGCATATAGGATTTAGATGACACTTGAAGTGTTGTCAAAATAGTAGACTTTCTAAGGTGTTGGTGAGAACGTTCTTTGAGGTTTCGAAGTTCACCGTTTTCGGTGGGTTTTAACCTGAACTTAGAGGAGGGGCTTGAACGCTCATAAAATTTTTTTTTGGGTTCCTTTGCAATAGGCTTAAGGAATCAATACGGTAGAGTTAAGCTTCTGAAACCCCAATTTCTGAATGATTCCGAATCGATTATCGATGCTTTTACTCTAAATCGACATTTGATCGACCTTTCTAGTGCTGTTGGATGGCTTTTTGGGCAATGTAGGTGCAGGGGCATATTCGGCAATTTAAGGAGGAGTCTAATAATGTAAGCCTACTTTCAAGCACGTTTGCATATATCCGCCAACTAGTTGGGGTGTCATCTCGTCGGAACCGAAAGGTTTCATGCCTCTGCGTTCTTCCTGCCCGGTATATGGGGTGGCCGGGGAGAGCGGCCCCCAACAAGTTGGTTATTCGTCTATAGTTAGGTGTTGGAGGACAAATAAGGCAGTCGGACACGAGAGTGCGGAGAAGGAGTCGTTAGCATGAAGTAGGCGGGCCTCATAAGCCGAAGCACCGTCGAGCCGGCAGCCGAACCGGAATAAGAGTGGAATCTGGAAATTAAAGATATCAGTATCGGCGAAATGATTGCCATTCTAGTATTGTTATAGCTAGCCCGTAGAACCATGATTTTTGAGGTTTAAGGTTTCCTGAACAGCAGCCTGATCCAACAGAAGCGAGGGGGTGTCCCAGGATAAGGAAAAATAAAGGACAAATGCATCAGGTGCATCATGTCAAAGGAAGATGGATGGGGATTACGAGTTGAAAGACAAGGAATAAGATTCAAGCAGGACCTAGCCTCCTTCGATGACGAGCATTGAGTTCGGCAGCGCTTGGACGAAGGAGCTCGAGCTGGGAGCCTAGTTGTTGGGAGCTAAAAGCTATAACAGACAAAGTGAGCATGGTCTTTGTCGTATGACTGTTTAGCGCGGATAACTCGCTATGTACTCGGATTATTGAGGTGTTTCATTGTTTCCGTTACAGAGAGAGGTGATGCCCCTGGAGTGCCCAGGAGCAGGAAAAATTGTAGAAAAACGAGAAGGCACAGGGGAGGTGCTCAACCCCAAGAGATAAGGATCCGAGTACCGAGCGATGACGAAGGGATTGATGGGTCCTGGATGAATCAGCGAAATGTAACATTGGGGGCCAGCTGGAAATGGATACGAATCCCAGGACCTGAGTTTTGACCGGGCATAAACTGGAGTTGATGAAAAAGTTAGCTACTAATTGATAATTGACCTTAGAATGAAACAACCTTTAGCGTCCAATATATGTCTAGGAAATTATAGATCTTGAACAACTCTAACTAATTATATGGACACTTTCATTATAGCTCTCTAACTATCTATCTTTGCTGCCTTATCTTCATCAAACGTTAGCTACCATACGGGGCGGTAATCAACCCTAATCTGGCTTAACAATAGCTATGCTTAGGGACATATAAACCTATGAATTGCAGGGTTCTTTTAATATTCTTCTCGTCTCTCTCTCTCTCTCGTCCTCTCTCTCGGGTCTCGTCTCCTCTCCTTCTCCGAGTCTTCACTTCTTCTCCTTCTCCTTCCATATCATCATACTGTTCGTCCACCATTAGCTATAAGACTAAGCTTTATCCTAACTTCTTCTTCCAGAATTAGTAATTTTCCTAAACACATTTACATTATTCTGGGTCACGAGTGTTAATGTCTTTCGCCGTCCACATGACTGTTTCGGAGCTGCCAACGATGATGGCAGGCTTATTCATTTCTAATATCCTATGTTAATTGATTATTCATCTTAACCAATAACCTCTATCCCTTAATGACATACAAGTTTAATTAAATACAGGTTCTTTTACCATATATTACATATTAAATTTACTAGTTATTATAATTCACTTTATAGTTATATATCATTCTATTTCATTTGATATATTATATAATCTATAATTGTACTTCATATTTATTTATATTGTGATATTCATATAAGTGGCCGTTATCATACCTAGTGTATATTAATGATTATTATATAGATAATTAATTAATGTCATCTATATTAATATATATATGGAACATTGGAATATTTCATAGGAAGTAATCATTGATCAGGAAACATAATTCCGGTACAGGAGGCATAGAGTTTTTAATCTTTAATATACGGATGAATACATTTCTTATTTCACTAATCTGCTAGTTTATATTCCGTAATGCATAATCACGTTCAATCCAAAGATATATATCACACATGCTAATCTCTTCCAACCAACTGTTCCGCTATTTTCCCGTATGTGTCATAATGAATGACGTCCCAGTGTATAACGTAGGCCTGGGAGTTCAGCTGGGGCACAAATACGGATGCAAGTTCCCAGTTGAGGGTAACTGACTATTAAATTCTGGGATAAAGAGAGACTATTCGTTACGTGATATGGTTGAATCTAATGAAGGGGTGGGAGCTTAACTAGGATACATTAATTCTAAATTTCCGTAATTATTTATACGGGGGGTTTAGTTTGCTGGGGGAGGTGTTTATCCTTGGCATTCAAGACGGTTTATTCAAGATACGAGGGGTTATGATAGGAGTGAGTGTTTATTTTATAAATGTTTATCGTTAATATTTCATTTTAAGTTTATTCTTTTTTCTTTCCCCTCACATTCCAATCGTATCTTATACCCCAATATATATAATATAATTACTATATTATTAAACCTTCATAATCTTAATATATAGTATATATATATTAGTAGTTATTAATATAATTAAGTATATTATTACTATTTTCCGTTAGTAGATTTATCTATATTTATAATATAGGTATATATGTATATAGTTATACTGGAACGCCTTGCCTTGGGCGGTAGGAGGATTGACCTGCAAGCCGGGGATGGTTCTCGTACCGAAGGGATACGGGTGGTTCAATCCTGCCGCAAAAGCAGTCTGAGTTTCTAATCCTCCCACGGCCAAGAATTCAAACTCGGGCTGATGAACGACTCATCAGCTTGGACCGGTGGGTTAGCGTTCACGGAGCGGTCTCTCGCGGATACTACGCCGGCCTTTCAAACCTTTGATTCTTACTTTGTAGGTCCCGCTCGACGCGAATTGACCTTCCTTCACCTGAGGAACGCCAGGGCATGTAGCCATTTGCGCAAGTAATTAAAAGCGTGGCGGGAGTCCTGTTACTACAGGTTATGTAATACGGCATAGACACGGAAATTATGGTAGGCTACTCGCTACCAGAATATGGTATATGAAAGTAATATTACGTATATATATAATGTACAGATATATATACTCTACATATATAGTAATAGTATATATTTTACCTAATATATATAAGCTTCTTATATATATTATACGATTATTATATATAATATATATTGATATATTATTATAATATAAAAAAGTTATAATTTATAAAATATTTAATATTTATATATATAATAATACTTATTATTAGCCGCTATATATATTCTTCTTTGCTTTATTGGGCAAACTTGTGGAATTGAATGTCAGACGTGGTTTTTGCATGTTTCTATTTGGGTTTTTCGAAAGAGATTTAACGCAAAACCCCTCGCCCGTCCACCAAACAACATATTTATATTATAAAAAGATTACTTTACTTATTCGTCTCTCTAACCTATCTTTCTTAAAATGACATTTGTTTAGCTCAAATATGCGGTGCCTTACAGGTCAGCCATGACATGTGTATGTCTGTAAGCGTCATTACCATTGTGTCCCGTTTTCTAAACATCGTTGGACATAAATTTATATTTCTTAAATTATTCTTTCTTTTGGGGATAGCTAAAACCTTGTATCTTGTCTAGCGCATATTTAAAATTTGACAGTTTTCGTGTTCTTTGTATGCGGTTGCCTTTGTATATTTTTATTTCTTTAGATTTTTATTTAGCCATTTATATTTAGGTGTTAAAGTTTGTATTATTCTCCATGTTTATTTTGGCATTTATATTTTTTTAGACTAGTTTTAATGTAATTTAGAAATATTATGTCTACATTGTAATATTGTTTTGTTTAATGTTATTTTATTTGTTAAACTTATTTATTCTTTCAGATTTTTTATTATTTTAATTAAAAAAGTTTTTAAAACAATTTTTAACATGAAGTTTTCTAATTTTTATTAAAAATAATGTAATTGTCATCGTGACCCTGAAAATGCAGGGGTAACAGCTCAAAACATCTCCCACCTAGAGCGTCCACACCCGTTCCCATCCATTATCATTCTTTACCTGGCTTTACGTCATTTATTTGATGACTCCGACATTATGTATAGACAAATAACAGTACAAAAGTGGAAGTTTCTTTGTGATAAAAGACTACAATAAAGATAAGTTCGTGTGGTATGAACATATTATAGAGATATTGTGCCTAAAAAATATCTTTATTTTTACTAATGTTTTTTGATTCCTGTTTGTGTTGATTAAGCAACCTATAAACATAGATCAAGATGTACAGTCAATATACGTCGGAAGGTGTAAACTTGACATTATCATAAGTAATATTTAACAAAACCGTGACCAAATTTATCATAAGCCTAACCCTATCAGTCATACTGATCACGAGTAAATGCTATCTAAACCAACAGCTGAACAGTAAGTATTACTGAACTAATGAAAGTACGGTATGCGTATAACATACCTAACCTAGTCCCTCCGCTAGCGATATGTTATTAAGCCAAGTTCATGCATTTTAACGTGGTTAAGATTTGCTTATATTAATCGCACCAAGACTGTAAGCCTAGACGCCTACTTTCCCGATCAACATCCTTCCAATATAAGTCAAGGTTATTACGTAACAGTTCAATCAACTCATTTATTTAAGCAAAACGCCAACAAACTGTTTCCTAACAAAATTAGCATAACCTAACCTATCATCATAGGGAACAAGGCAACCGAATAAGATGTTCAACATTACAAAGTATTTATTATGCATCACATTATGCATTTCATATTTGCTTTGCACATAGCAGCCGGCAAAACAAAATCTAAATAAAATGACTTTATTAGGCCTCAACAGTACATTACATCAGCAAAAGTGAGAGTGAGAGTGAAGACATAGAAGATAATAAGTTTTGCTTGGGTATCAATCATCCACAGTAATAAATTTGTACTATAACAGCACATTCTTTGATGCGTTTCTAATCTAAACGTGAAGTCATTTATTCTTTAATGTACGGAGGATAAATAAAGTTATAATATTATGTAATGAAAGCTAATGAACTATACATTCTTTAACTAAAGAAGAGCAATATTTGTTCACACCATTTTTTATCAGATCTTAAGTACGAATAAGTTGCTAATTTGTTGCAGCTTCCGCCTAAATATTCTTAACATTTGATTTTTTCATACCTGTTGTATTGGTGAGCTGCTGTAAGTCAATGTGTTCGTTAATAATCAATAATTGAACTAATAGATATATAAATAATAATTAAAATTAATAATGAATATAATGAATAATAATTAATAAAGTAATAATAATAATCAATAATGAAGCGGTTGATACATATTAAGTAATATCAAATAATATTAGGTAATAATAAGTTAATGAATAATGAAGTAATAATAAAAATAATAATAATAATAATGAATAATAAAATAATAAGTAATAATAATAATTAATAATAATATCAATAATCAAAAATAATAAATGAATAATATAATAATAATAGATAATAATCAAGAAAATAATAATGAATCAATAATAATAATAATGATAAATAAATAGATAATTAATAATCAATAATAATAATAATAATAAGAAAGTAATAATGAATACTAAACTAATGATATGTTTGTGTGTGATGTTAATATGAAATAATTTTATATAATACAGATCTCGCCTCTTTGTATGTTGAAAGTAATTGTTAGAGATCGCCTATGTTAACGACACAAGATCATGATAAAATTAGAAACCACTTTGCGATGTAAAGCATTTTACTTCATAGGTTATATTGATTAAGTGGATACTATTATGAGTATACGATAAGAGAAAGGTTGGGCTTAGAATTGAGTTTTTGTTTGGTGATCGTTAGCGTTTATTTTCGCATGTGAATATTTAAGGAACTTTTATGTTATGTCCAGCAAATTTATTCGTATTCAAGGGTCTTGATAGGTTAAAAATGGCAAAGGGACTAATAAAAGCTTTATTATTGATTGGTTTGCCCTTCTTATATTTTTAAGTTGATAAATAAAGAATAAAATATTTAGTAAAAACATAAATCGGTTTAATAGGAATGTTTATTTAGAATCAAACCAAAGGAATGTATTTTATGTGTGTATTCAAAAATATGTTTTGTTGCACTGTGAATTCGTGTAAGAGTTATTACAGGGACTTGGTTTTTTGCTACTGCGAGTTTCTTTGTACACAGTGAACGTTAGAAATTTCTATTGTTGACAGCTGTTATAAGTTTAGAAACTTTGTTTTAATTCTAGGCATTTATTTGTAGTCTCAGCAGAAAAGATTTTTCAGTATTGTTGCTAAGTTACTCCCTTTTTTGTGTTAAAATATTTGATGCTTTATATTTCTATTTGTAAAGCTAACAGTATGTATGAATGTGTGTAGAATCTGTATAGAGAATAAGGGTGAGGGATTAATGTTTAGCTGTATATTTCCCGGTGTTATAGTCAGTAAATTTTGTCTAATATTCTACAGTGTTACTCCGTGTCGTAGGAAATATTATTGTATAATCTATGATAAGTTTTAAGTGTTTTCTTCTTAATTCCAGGTATTCGTGGTAAGCTTAGGCTTTATTTGATTGCTTTAAATCTTTACGATTGGAAATCTGTATGATCTAAATGGATATAGGGTATGATACGAAAGTTTTATGGTAAATACTTTGATAAAATACCTTAATTAGTTAATACTAAATTAATTCGCATGGATATGTAATTAATTGAAAATGTCTACTTAATTGAAACATATATAGCCTTAGAGGAAACAACTAGTATTAATAAAACAGGCTACATTTGAAGTTAATGTCTATTTCGAAAAGTACTTTCTATCATTGTCTGTATGAAAAGCATTTTGCAGGTTAAGGAAGCTTTTAAATTGCGACTTTTAAGACCGCATGAGACGAGTTCTTGTCGTACTTGTGTGAAATGTTCTTAATAAATTTGATCAAGTTTTTTCAATATGTTAAATATAAAAAATATTTAGTAATAAAAAAATTTACGCACTGGAACCACTAAAATTATCTTTTACTCCAAACTTTTTTTTAAAAAACCATGCAACAACTTGGCTCTAACACCGCAGCCATGTAGATTTAAGATCTTTATAAATCTGGTCGAAGAAAACATCAAACTTAAATTCAGTCATTTGAAGTGGATCACCTATGAAAAAAATGTTACGTTCCACTTCATTACTTAAATGTAGATAGATAAATGCATTATGGCTAATCCTATCTTCAATATTCTAATATTTGATGTTGAAAGAAAGAAAAAAAATTAGACAACAAAATTCCTTGAAAAAAAAATGTCGACCAGGAGCCAGGAACTGGAGCAAAAAAATAAATAAATAAATAAATAAATAAATAAATAAATAAAAAATCTGAATAGGATAATTTTAAAGTGATAGCGTCAGAAACGTCAACAATAATTTACCGTCTCAATATCTTTGCTTGAAAGGAAACAGAAGCTTAACCAATGCTAACATTAACTTGATAAAGGAAGCACTTCAGGAACAATGAGCGAGACTATCAAGGACACTGTAACAGGAAGATACGAAATATGAAAAGACGATAAAACCGTTTGTATAGGAGTTTCTCGAGAACCTTAGAAAACTTTTATACGCTTATTCCACATATATTTAGTTTTCTTCCTATCTTAGTTTTGGAGATATAAAAAAAAATTTAAAAAAATAAAAAAAAATTTTTTTTTCATTCCATACAAATTTCATACGTATTCCATATATGCTTATCAGTTTTCTTGTTACCTATCTTAGTTTCAGATACATGCGGGTAACTTCTTTAGTTTGGCCTAATATATATATATAGATAGTATATATATAATTTTTAAAATTATATATATATATTATATGTATTATATATATATATAATATATATAATATTATATAATATTATAGCAAAAAATATATTTAGAATAAGTATAATATATATATATATATTTATATAACTAAAAGTTTACCCGCATCATATCTCGAAAACTAGGATAGGTACAGAAAAACTGATAACATATATGAATCAGAATTTGAAATTTATGGAAAATAAAAAAAAAATTTAATTTTTTTTTTAATCTCCAAAAACTAAGATAGTTACAAGAAAACTAATAACATATAAAATTAAATCAGCGTAGAAAATTTGTATGAAAAAGAAAGATTTTTTTTTTGTGTAACTAAAAGAATACCCCAGAGTAAACGCAAAAGATGCAAAAGCGGGTCTCCGGCCTCCTGGGACAGCGAGGGAACTTCGTCCCCCCCCTGTCCCACCGTCGTTCGAGCCCCCTAAAAAAAAATTCATACGCTGATTCCAAAATCTATTGTTATGTTTCATGATTATGAATGTGAATAGAATGACGAGTGTAGTTGTAAGAATATTATGCTAATAATAGATTTGAGTGATCTGTTTATTATTATGATATGTTAATTGTCCATTTCATTTCACTGTTTGGATACTGGAAATTCTGCAACTTATATTTCACGTATAATAACTTTAGCACCAATCGGAACACAAAAGGCGGAGTCCTACTACACCAGCATGGAGATCAATCGTAAAGTAAACATCGATGTGGAACTATTGTGGAATGTATTGAATTCATCAGCGTGGAGTTGGAGTCCTGGTCAGGTATGGATGACCTAGTGGAGAATGACAGTATCCAGAAAATGTCATCAGTTGAATTATAAGCGTTCTGGGGAAGACTTGTTTCGAAATGTTCTGGATAGAACAGAGGGAATTGGACGTTCTTGCCCCGCAGAAACCCTAGGATTTTGACCGACCTTTTACCTTTTTTTACCCGCGACCTTTTGAGCTCGCAAATTTTTACCTGACCTTGACCTTTTTTGGCCTTCACCTTTTTGGCCTTTACCTTTTTCGACCAACCCTTTCGTCTTCCATGGGTCATTTGTTGCCCACGTATTTTTGCAACCCTAATGTTTTGGCAACCTAATTTTGGCAACCTTCTAAGAAGTTTGCGCCAAACGGTTGCCGCAGCAACCGTTGTTACTAACCCCACCCTAATTTTTTCGACCAATTCCCTCTTTTTTCTCCCCTTGGTCTCCTTTGGTCATTTTTGCCCACGGAATTTGATCTTCATTTAGGCCTAGCCCGTTTTGATCTTTACCTTTTACCATGATATTTCTGGGCTTGACCTTCAGTATACCATGGCCATTTTTTGCCCACGGTAATTTTGCCCACCCTTTAGGGGCCCCGTTTTTGATTGCTTACCTTGTTTGACCATCATATTTCAGCCTTACCTTCCATATACCAATGCGTCATTTTTCCCACGTAAATTTGCCACCCTTTAGGGGTTAGCCCTATTTGACAGCTTTACCTTGTTTGACCATGAAATTTCAGTTGACCTTGCCATATACCATGGTCAATTTGCCCACGTAATTTTGTCCTTCCTTTGAGGCTTAAGCCCTTTATGTCTGTAACCTTTGTTTGACCATGATATTCGGCCCTTGGCCATCGCCAAAACATAACCATTGGGCAATCTATGGCCCAGCCAATTTTTGGCCCTCGTGTCCCACCCTTCACATATTTCTCCTAACTTGCATCGCATTGTATGGATCTATCCTACTTGAAAACACCTACACACACACTACACACACCAGCACACACACACACACACACACACACACACACACACACACAACACACACTGATACATACATTCACTATGACACTACACTCACACCATAGAACTTGCACTTACCATTACACTTATACAACACGTACAAAACACACACCCAATCTTTGCTTCTCCATGTCAATTTTGACCCACGGTAATTTTTTGTCCTTCCTTAGGACAGCCCTTTTTTTGATTTGTACTTAATCCTTGTTATGACCTATATATTTCGACGACCTTGCCAATACCATGGGTCATTGTTGACCCACGCAAAACTGATGCTATGATGCTCACTTGGTTCCAATCACGTAAGAAGTATCTATGAGTTCTCTATTAGTGTAACTCTCAGAGACTCCATTCTTATATCCAGGATGCCAAGGAGTGCCAATGCAGTGCCAATGAGTGCCAACGTGACATGGCAATGAAGGCCAAGTGTAGAATGCCAACATGTATGCCAAGTTGAGTCCCACATAAGTGCCAACAGTGCCACCTTTTTCAAGCCCTTTCTAGCCTCCCTGAGCCAAGAAGAATAGCTCCTAATATGAGGTGTCTACCCTCTAAGTAATAACGTATGCAGAAATCGATTGGTGTTATTATTACAATTGTTGCTAGAATGCTTCCTACTATGTGTTTATTTTTATAAACACTTATAAGCACCTTACACTCGTTCATAGACACTACACTAGCCCAAAATACAGTTACACTCACCACCCACACAAGATTCACCTACACTTACACTTCACACACTCGATATTTTGATGCCTCACAGGGCCGACAGGATGTGTTCAATAAAACTGATGCCCCAGCATAAAATGCCTCAGCATTGATGGCTCATTTGAAAGTTCATCTTTGATGACTCAATCTTTGATGAAAGTCATCTTTGATACCACCTATATGGATGATTCATCTTTGATGACTATCTTTGATGGTTCCCAAACCCTGAGCCTAGAACAGAGTTACAATATTAATGTCTACCCCTAGTTATATAGCTGCCCGCCAGACCCGAAGCTATGCATCTCTCCCGCAAAGGATGAAATGCGAGCACCCGCACCCGCAGGCCCTCCGCGCCGCGCCGCGATAATGGAAAGAAAATATATATACTATTAAGTCATTTAATTTTTATTCCATTACTTAAACATTTTCACCCAAGAATTCTTTTCAGAATTATACTATGAGCTCATTCTATTTTTATTCATACTAATAAAACATTTTTTTATTAAAATAACAGTCGACCTTGGCAATCTAAAATAACATTACAGACATATTATCCAACATTCATATATTTTTAACATATTTTACTTAATATTTTTTACATAATACTTTTTAATTTATAAAGTTTTACCAATTAAGATATTAAAGTAGCACAAAAAACCAAGGTGCTGAAAATAATAATATTTTATTTTACTCGACACTGTACGAAATGTTATTAAAAACATTAACTATTACAATACCTTAAAGCAAAAGAATTTAGTGAATGAATATAACGCTAAACACAAGATGATTAGAGCTTTGTTTACGCTTTAACTGCTTTAACTCATGTCTTTACTGTTAATTTACTGCTTTAACTCATGTTAAACTGCTTTAACTCATAATATTTATTAACTGCTTACATACCTTCAAAGGCAGTACACACCAGAAATCCAAAATAGATGTTAGCCTAACCACAAGGAGGCCTATAATCAATTATGTTCATATGCACTCTTATGATTTTACGCACATTACTGCTAACTCATATAATAATTACTGCTAACAAAAAAAAAAAATTAAAAAATAGAGAATAAAAATAATTTACGCTAACTCACTCTTTACTGCTTAACTCTCTGCTTTGCTCTTTAACTCTCCTTGCTTTAATGCTCAAAATAACTCTCAATGCTTTACTGCTTTAACTCGATGTTTTTACTGCTTTAACTCATAATTTATTAACATAATTATGTTAGTTATTTAGTAAAATTATTTTAAAGCATTTTATTAATTAATATTTATTTATTTTATTATATTTTTATATTTATATATTTTATTTAGTTATCATGTGTCAAATTGACTCCAATTAGTACTTATAGGGGTATTTACTTTCCGCCTATTAGTTGATTATATTTAGAACACACATACACCACCGCACACACACACACACACACAATTCTTTACACACTACACTTATACACACATTCACTATGACACTTATACACACATCACTATACACTTACATTTACCCATAGACCCTTACATTTACACTTATAAAGACATGTGGACGGTCACACACATCACACACACACACACATTACACTTGTACACACATTCACTATCGAACTTATAACACATTCACGTATGACACTTTCATATATCCATAGACAGCTTACATTTACACTTTACACTCACACACAGATTTACTTACACTCTACACAGATTTACTGTACACTTCACACAACATATTTACTTACACACACAGATTTACTTACACTCGCACACAGATTTACACACACACACACACACCTCACGAGCATTGTTATACACATATTAACCGTATAATTTATTAAACATTTATGTTTTAAATAAACACGTACATTTATATTACTCATTTCAAAATTAACCAAGAATTATTCAAAGTTTCTTAAAATTCTATAATAAATCAAAATCATATCTTGAACAAATGAGGGTTATTATAGTTAACGTTAATACTTTTGTTTATAAATTTTATAACATCAAGTTTTTAAAATCTATATTTTACTATATTTTATTTAAATTTATTAAAACATAGTATTTTACGTACCTTAAAGCATAAATCAAGTAAGATCAAGTGACAGTCATCCCCTAGCAACCCTCTAACACACAAGCTATTTGCCCACGTTTGTATTTCTATGACATACTGACTGTTACATCACATTTAGCTCATGTATATAAGTATAAAAAATAGACAAAATAAGTTCTTCTCTGCTACATTAACATGTATGCAAAAATTTTATAAAGATATCTTCTAAGTTCTCTTTATTTAAAAGAATGAGCGAAGATATTGTCAGCTAACATTGTATAAGTTATTCGCTCGTATCGTATCAGAGCTAAAAATATAATTTCTAAAAAAAAAATAAATTTTGTTAAATAATTCAGAATTTTTTATTATTTTATCTAGACATTGACAAACTCCATCACGAAAAACTCACCATTCATCTTCTTTCCAAACTGCTTAATTACCTCCTTTTTTTCTCCTTTTTTTTTTCTGTAAAATTGTATAATTGTGGTGATATATACGGAGATGCTTTTAGGGTTCTTGATTTAGTTGTAGTATTTTAAGAGAAAATCCTCCTTGTCTAATGAGCTCCGGGGGCATGTTTAGCCTAATTCCAGAGTATCAAAATCATAATTTTCAAACTGACCTTTGTGTCTGTAAAAAATGTGCAAAAAACGTACCGTTAGGCCTAAATTTTAGGCCTAATTAGGATAAGCCTTTTGTATCCGGGCTGATTTAAGCCTAAACCAGGTCAAAAGGTAATCCAGTATAGCAAAATCATGTTATTATTATTATTTTTATAAATTATATTCAAACTGAAAACGCTGGATCGGAAAGATCCTTTAAGCAGTAAAAAGAAATTGTTTTCCTTAACTTGTGATTGTCGGATAATCCTTATCCTATATACCTCGTATGGATGTCGAGAATTATTTTCGTTTTTTTGAAAAATACTTTGTTCTTTATATTGTATTAAGGCAGGGTTTGTTCCTTATCTTATAAGCCAAATTCATTTTAAAATCATAGTCATCTTTAACTGTTAAGCGTCACAAGTTATCTGATTTTATTAAAAGTGTTTATTTACTATAAATAAAAAATTTCAGTCATTCCTTATAGTAAAAAATATGTGGACATTGTAGAATAATAATAATTAATCACCATTTCAATTTTTTTACCAGGCTTTATTCATTAAACCCATCCCGCAAAGCAGCCAAAACCCACCACCACCCGCTGATTGCGTCCCCCGCGTCCCCGCCTCGCCGCGGCCCGCAGCGCAATTATTTCGCGTCCCCCCGCCCGGCGCCGCAGCGCATATTCCCTCTCGAATAAGTACTATAGATATATATATAATAATATATATAATAAATATATTACTATATATATAATTATATATATATATATATATATAATATATATAAATACTGCTAATGAATATTAGATTATAATTATATAATATAATTATTATAGTGTCGCCTTGTGTTGAGTGTAGAGTTTCTATGAGAATGATGCGTAATGTAAATGTTATTGAACGCCATGTGGATATAAAAGAGAAAGTGCTACCGTGGTATAAGTTTAAGCTACAGGCTAAATTGTAAGAGAACTCAATTAAACTTTACTTCTGGTGCCAATATAAAGATGAATCATCAATATAGATGGCGTATCAAAGATGACTTCATCAAAATGAGTCATCAAAGTATTGAAACCACCAAAAGCTAGTATCAAACAAGTTATTTAAAGTTTAGGCATCAAAGCTTGAGCATCAAAAGCTGAGCATCAAAGTGAGCATCAAAGCATGCATTCAAAGTTGAGATCAAAACTGAGGCATCAAATTTGAGGCATCAAAAGCTGAGTGCATTCAAAGTTTTGATAGCATCAAAATATCGATTGGGTGGGTGCGTATGTATATGTGTGTGTGTGTGATGTGTGTGTGGTGTGTCGTGGTGTGTTTGTGGTTTCTAAATAAATAACAATAGCATGATGAAGTATAATACACTAAGTTATAATAAAATAAAATAAAATTTTAATAAATATACGCTTATAGTTAAGTGAGGTGCGTGTGCGTGTGGCGTGGTGTTGTAGGTCGTGTTGTGTGTATGTGTTCTAAATAATAATTCGCGAGGGTAATATTGCGCCTGCCGGCGCACGCGGCGGCGGGAACGCGGAAATATGCGCCTGCGGGCGCACGCGGCGGCGGGGACGCGAAATATTGCGCCTGCGGCGCCCGCGGGTGCGGGGACGCGGCGGGACGCATCAGCGGGTTGCGGGGTTGCTGCTTTCGTGGGCTCATGGCTTGACCCTGGTGATAGCTTATAACTAGTGAATTAAATATTATCTATTCTAGTGATTTAATATTATTCCTCAATGTAAATTTATATTATTGAAATTACACTTAGTAGAAATTAAAATCACTTTTTAATACAACAGATAACTGTCACCGGCTTAACATGCTAAAATGACTATGAAATTTTAAAATAGTTTGGTCTAAAAGATAATAAAACACAAACCTGCTCAAATACAAGTTTAAGAACAAAGTTAATTTCAAAAGACGATAAAAAAATAATTCTCGACTAATCACATACGATGATCATATAGAGATAAGGATTACTCCACCAATCACAATAAGGAACATTTCCTTTTACACTGCTTAAAGATTCTTACCATCAGGCAGTTTCAGTTTGAAAATATATTTATAAAAATAATATAATAACTAATGATTCTTGTCTATACTGGAATTACCTTTTGACCTGTATTAGGCTTAAATCAGCCTGGGATACAAAAAGGCTTTTCCTAAATTAGGCCTAAATTAGGCCTAAGCGAGTTATTGCACCACATTCACAGAAATGAAGTCCATTTGAAAAAATTTTGACCTGAATTAGGCCTAAATTCGCCCCGGCTACAAAAAGGATATCCAAATTTAGACCTAAAGCTAGTTATTTCACCACCATTTACAGAGAGGATGTCAGTTTCGTATCGTAAGAGGCGTTGTTGTGTTTTCTCGGATCGTGATTGTTCCAATTACAAGATAACTAATAATAAAGAAAATCCGGAATTATTTAAAAAACTTTGAAATATTTTTAGTAACATCGAGTGAATATATAAATGTAAGTGAATATTGTTATTTTTAAATAAGAACTGAAAAGATTTATAAATACCATGTTATGTAGCAGAAAAACTTATTTTGTATTTTTCTATTACTATTACATGCTAAAGCTGATGTTAAAGGCAGTAAGTCAATAGAATCAAAAACTGCATAGCCTTGGAAGAAGGGTTAGGGGCTGACCTTAGATTACTGATTTTATTGCTTTAAGGTATTTTAAAAAATATATGTTTTAATAAAATTTCATAAAATTTAGTTAACTTTTATTTTAAACTTGATAGTTATAAAAATTTATAAACATAAAAACTTACAGTAATAATAAATTCTTTGTTCAAAGATAATGATTATTTATTATAGAAGTAAATAAACTTTAAATAATTTTATATATTGAATGAGTTAAATATAAATTACGATGTTAATAAAACATAAAATTTTTTAATAAATTATACGTTATAGTTGCGGTTGTGCGTATGTGTGTGTGTGTGTGTGTTTGAAATCCTGTGTGCGCTGTATATTAAATCTGTTGTGTGTAAGTAAATCTTGTGTAGCTGTTAAGTTAAATCTGTGTGAATTGTAAGTATAAATCTTGGTTGAGTGTAATTGTAAATGTAATGTCTATGGATATATGTTAAGTGTCAAGTGAAGTGTTATAAGTATCATAGTGAAGTGTGTATAAGTGTAAGTTGTGTGTGTTTGTGGGACCGCATTTATAAGTGTAATGTAAGTTCTTGTTAAAATTAAGTGTCATATGAATGTGGTAAAGTTCATATGAATGGTTGTATAAGTGGTGGTGTGTGTGTGTGTGTGTTGTGGTGTGTGTTGCGTGGTATGTGTGTTAAATAATAATAACAATTAGCCTGAAGTAAATAACACTAAGTTATAATAATAAAATAAATAAAATAAAAAATAATAAAAATAAAATAAAAATAAATTAAAATAATATATAAAATAAATAAAAAGATAAAAACAAATAAAAAACATAATGTAATAAATAATGAGCTAAACAGTAAAACATGGAGTTAAAAGCAGTAAAGGCAGGAGAGTATAAAGCAGTAAAGCAGAGAGTTAAAGCAGCAAAGCAGAGAGTTAAGCAGTAAACAGTAAAGCAGTAAAATAATAAACAGGTAAAACATGAGTTAAAGCAGTAAAGCTATGTAAAACAAAGCTACTAATCCCCCCTTGCGTGTTAGTAATCACCTCGTGATGATTTACAGTTACTCTCTTTAGGTATGTAACTAAAATAAAAATATGAGATAAAGCAGTAAAACATAGAGTTAAAGCAGTAAACATGAAGTTAAAGCAGTAAAACATGAGTTAAGCAGTAAAGCAGTTTAAAACAAAAGCATACTAATCCCTCTTTGGTGTTAGGTCACCTCTATTGCATTTACTGATTTACGCTTTAAGTATGTAACGTTAATAAATATAGAGTTAAAGCAGTAAAACATATGAGTTAAAACAGAAAACATGAGTTTTAAAGCAGTAAAACATGAGTAAAGCAGTAAAGCAGTAAACAAAAGCATAACTAATCCCCTCTTGGTGTAGTAACACCTCTATTATTTACTGATTACTGCTTAATTATTGTAATGTTAATGTTAAATAAATTTTCGTACAGTTGTAGTAAAAAAAAATGTTTATCAGACACTCTGGTTTTCTTCTTACATACAATTTTTAAAAATTTATAAATTAAAAAGTATTAATAAAAAAGTTTATTAAGTAAAAATAATGTTAATATAATTATATTGTTTAAATAATATAGGTCTGTAATGAGTTACATTTTAGGTTCGCGAGTAAATGTTTTTAATAAAAAATGTTAAGTATAAATAAAAATGAATGACTCATAGTATATTTGAAAAAAATTCTTTGGTAATGTTAAGATGAAATAAAAAATGAATGACTAATAGTATATATATTTTATCGGCGGGTCGCACCTACGGGTGCGGGCCTCCATCCTTTGCGGGAAGATCATTGCTGCGTGCCTGGCGGGCCAGCTAAAACATAGGGTAGACATAATATTAACTACTGTCTAGCTCAGGGGTGGAATCCATCAAAAGATTCATCAAAGATGAATCATCAATATAGTGGTATCATATAGACTCATCAAGATGAGTCACAAAGATAACCTCAAGTAGGCATCAATGCGAGGCATTTATGCTGGCATCAAAGTTTTGAGCATCCAATTTGTAGGCATCAAAATAATCGAGGCGTGAGTGTAAGTGTAAGTGTTGATCTGATGTGGGTGTGAGTGTATGTATATGGCTAGTGATAGCTGTCTATGCGAGTGTAAGGCTTATAAAGTGTGTATAAAATACATAACTCAAGTAGAAGCATTCTAGCAAACTTGTAATAACACAATCAGATAATCCCTCTACCTATACCTAGGTAGACACCCATATTAGGGCTATTTAGGCTCAGGAGCGCTAAAAAGCTTGAAAAAAAGTGCAAACTCATTGCACTAGTGCACTCATGGCACTATGTGGCACTCACTTGGCACTCATCAGCACTCACTCACTCATTTTCACTCACTTGGCACTCACCTGGCACTCACCTGCACTCATAGATAAAATACTCATAGAACACTAATAGAACATCCCTAATAACTTCTGACGTATTGGAACATCAAACCATCATGTTAGCCGGGTCAATAATGACCACGACGCCAAGGTCAAGTCCGAAAATATCATGGTTCAAACAAGGTTAAACATCAAAAAGAGGGCAAGCCCCTAAATGAAGACAAAAAATTACCGTGGTCATAATTGACCCATGGAAGACCAAAGATATTGTTGTGGTTGACGTGGTAAAGTAAATGTAAGTGCAATATCTAATGGGGTTAGGAAAGTCATAGTGAATTATGATAAGTGGTTGCTTGGTGGTGGTGTGTGTTGTGTGGTGTGTGTGGTGGTGGTGGTGTGTGTGTGTAGGTTCAATTTAGGATAGATCCTAACATCGCGATCAAGTTAGAACGGCAAATATGTGACGGGTGACACATGGCCCAAAAATTGCGGTGGGCCCAATAATAGAACCCATGGATATGCATGCAAGGTCAAAATCATGGTCAAACAAGCTTAAGACATCAAAAAAAGGTCTAAGCCCCTAAAGGAAGGACAAAAAATTACCTTGGGCAAAATTGACCCATTGTATATGGCAAGGTCAAGCTGAAATATCATGGTCAAACACGGTTAAGACATCAAAAGGGCTAAGCCCCTAAAGGAGGGACAAAAAATTACCGTGGGCAAAATTGACCCATGGTATATGCGGCAGAGTCAAGGCTGAAATATCATGCTCCAAACAAGGTAAGACATCAAAAAAACGGGCTTAGCCCCTAAAGGGTGCAAAAATCTACCGGGGCAAAAAAGCCCATGTATATGCAGTCAAGGCCGAAATATTCATGGTCAAACAAGTAAAGACATCACAAAAACGGCTAAGCCCCTAAATGAAGAAAAAAATACCGTGGGCAAAAAAATTGACCCACGGAAGACCAAAGGGTTTGTCGAAAAAATTAGGGGTACGTGCAACGGTTGCTGCGCAACCGTTTGGCGCAACCGCCAACTAGGGTTGCCAAAAAAATTATGGTTGCCAAAAAATACCGGGGTTGCCAAAAAAAATACCGTGCGGCCAAAATTGACCCATGGAAAGCCAAGGGTTGGTCGAAAAAAGTTCAAGGCCAAAAAAGTTGAAGGCCAAAAAAAGGTCAAGTGTCAGTAAAAATTCGGAGCTCAAAAAAGTCGCCGGTCAAAAAGTCAAAAAGGTCGTCAAAACCTAGATTCGCGGGGGCCCAGGACAACTCCAATATCCCTCTGTTACTACTCCTGGAAATTCACCTTAGCGAAGAGTTTCAGGAGGACCGCGTGTCGTTGCTGCGCCTGGTGTTCACATGTTGTCGTGTTTTTCCACGGTAAAAGCCTCCTCAAAGCTGTTGAATTACAACGTCATGTAGAGATTACTATTTAATATATATATTATATTATATATTATATATATATATAAGTAATATATATATATAATTATATAATATATTAATATATATATATATATATATATATAGATATATATATATATATATATATATATATATATATATAATAAATATATAATATAATATAAATATATATACTATATATATAACAAATATATAATATATAATTATCATATATATATTATATATATAATATATATAATATAATATATATAATAAATATAATTATATATTATTATATATATATATAGATATATATATATATATATATATAAATTTATATATATAATATAATTATATATATCATATATATTATATATATATATATTATATATATATATACAGTGTGGCAAGATAAAAGAGCCCCCCTTTTATTATATATGATTTATTGTATAATATTGAGGTAAACTATTTTATGATACTTTAACGCTAGGGCGCGCTGCAGCGCACGTAGCGAGCGGCAAATGTCATTCTTTGACGTTGAGCGTTACGTTTTCCAGTTAGTAATTTGAACTTTGAGAAGAGCTGCAAATGCCTTTCAATCCAACAAAGAGTGTATGAAAATTATTGATTAACGTTAAAACGTTAAATAAATGTTCACAAAAATTACCCAAACACACTGTCCGCAAATAAGTTGTGCAAAATTATGATTAGTAAAATTTCTAGCAACAGGTCGCGCTAACCACCAAACTAACCGCTGAAGAAAGTTTTGTCGGCGCAAAATACTTGCACGGTGCAAGAGACTATGGTTAGAAAGTCCACGGAAATCAACTAGACGTCTATCCTCACAACTAAACATCAAACGAACTTCAGCCAGAACAGTTTTGGAAGCTGTACATATGCGACCAATGCAACATATAGATGAGCATGCAGAAAATACCTACGGATTACGCACAACGGACATCACTATTGCGAATTGTTACTAAGGAAGTTGCAGATGGTTATGTGGATCCACATCTTTGCTTAATCTCAGACGAAGCATGGTTTCACCTTAGCGGGTACGTCAACTCTCAAAACACACGTTATTTGCGTCAACAGAAATTCAGAACCTTTAAGTCTCATGCATATTTGAAAGTATCGTTATCAGTATCAGACAAACAATTGTACGGCCCTTTTTGATAACAACCACCCGTGAACGCGCAAGTGTATGCCAACGGAAATTTTGCAAACATTCATAGCGCAGCTAACGGAGGAAGAACGTGAGTATGCGACTTTTCAGCAAGATGGCGCTACGGCACACACCTCATGGTTTTCTATGACATGTCTGAAGTTTTTGGAGAAGAACGTACAGTTTCCGCAGGTTATTGGAATCCCCGACTGCTACTTTGATTTTATTTTGGGTAATGCAATCAAACTACAGAAACAACCCGCATACAATTGAGGGAGTTGAAAACAAACATTCGCAATGCAATTGCGGAAATCACACCACCAAAAATGGGCAAACTGAATTCCAGAAACATGTTGAAACTGTAATTTTAACCAGGGTTCAACTTAAATATTTCAGCAAATCCGTGAAACTATATGAACCTAGAAGTTTCAGATCTTGTTTCTAATAATGATCAATATTCTGTATGTAATCACAATAAACGAGCTTAATTTCTGCAGTGTTTATTTGAGACTAGGTCTCTTTATCACTGCCACTCTGAATTATATAAATATCATATATAATTAGTATATAATAGATATATAATATATATAAAATATAATATAGTATATAATATAATATATATAATAATATATATATTATATATTAATATATTACATATATAATATATAATATTAATAATTATAATATATAATAATATAATATATATAATAAATATATATATTATAATATAATATATATATAATATAATTATACAACATAAACCACACATTAATATATATAATCTCTCT
>JABUQX010091587.1:35000-42438 GCA_015478945.1 Trachelipus rathkii | reverse complement strand
GCTTCTATGGATCTACATCCTGAAAATAAAATATCAGACTTTACTACAGAGTTATTGAGTCCCATAAAACTCGAACGAGAAATGTATGAAGTAGGGTTAAGCGAAATAATTCTTGACGCCAATATAGAGAATATGCCTGATTCACATATGGCATTTATGATATTTAGAAATGTTGAGCATGTTAAAAATGTATTAAAAATTAACGCTGATATGGATGTTATCGTGAGAGATGGCAGAGAATATTTCTTTGAAAGATATTTAATAAACCGAGGTCTCTATAAATCGGTTACTGATGTGTTCATAGACTTAAACAAACAATTTGAATCAAGTCAGTTATGTAAAGATTTAGTGTTTCTTGTTAATAAAACATTCAACGAAGACAGTGTATTAATCACTTTAAAGTCTCAAGCTCGAGTAAACCTGAAAGATAGAAGTTTATTTATTTTCCGCACTTCAACCTGGTTTCGTAAATGTAGTTACTCACATGCAGACTCAATATTGAGAAATAACGATATCAAACCATCTCTAAAGGATCTAATACGTTATATACCAACGATGGAAGAGTATGTCACAAAAAATGACACCGAGAGTTCATTACATTTTGTATGCATGCCTTCTAAGATGTTTCAAGATCCTGGTATGGCCTATGTTTATACAGATATTATAGACCATCAGTATGTAGGGAATACTAAAGCCTCTTTGTTAAGAGTAGTTCATTTTCCTAAAGGTAATAGAGTTATAAGCTTTCCTAATGTTCACTACTTATCGTTGAGTAAGACCCAACTGAGTTCGATTCGTATTTATATAAGAGACGTGAAAGGCAATACATAACCATAATAATAATAATATATCGTAAATAATAATAATAATAATAATAATAATAATAATAATAATGGAAAGAGAAATAGTCTTCAGGGGATCAAGAATGCAGAGGGGATACGGTTTAGGCGGATTTTTTGCTTCGTTATTTCGTAGAGCTATCCCTTTGTTTAAATCAGGAGGTAAATACATTGCTAAAAAAGCAGCGAGGACTGGTATAGATACTATCCAGGATATTATGGGGGGTGTCGACCCTCGAGCAGCTGTAAAACGTCGACTAGCCGATGTTTCAGATGAAATGTTAGATGATGTTAAACGAAAAATACGGCGTAAGATGACTGGTCAAGGTGTAGGTCAACGTAAAAAACCTGTAAAGAGGAATAGGAAAGGACCACTAAAGAAAAAATGTATTGACGTGTTCGCTCTCTAATATCAGTGATAAGTGGTAACTTTTTTACATAAATAATAATAACCTGCATCTATTTCGTATATAAGGAATGTTTAAACATATCTCTCCTCATTATACATCAAGCGATTGTACCAGCAAGATGCATTTCCTCCATCCCTCCAGCCCAGACTGTTGTAAGAGCGAATTGGATCTCTTCTCTGTGAACCCTACACAAACCAGTGTGAGTGAATCCAATTTTATTAGTATTAACCCTGTTCACGCCATCACAAATACAGATGTACCTCTCGAATTCAATATCCCTGGCACTTCTGACCAATATCTTGATCCTTCGAATGTGTTTTTATATCTGAAGACTAAGTTAGTAAACGAAGATGGTTCAAATCTCGCAGGAACCGACCACATAGTATCCACCGAGACAAATTTCCTGTATACATGTTTCAATCAACTTGAGGTGTTTTTAAATGAAACATCTCTAGGAGCATCAGCTGCAAGTTACCCTTATCGAAGTTATATTGAAACTTTACTAAATTATTCTCAAGATGCGAAGGAGTCTCATTTACAATCATGTGGATATTACAATTTAAAAGATGTAGAGAAACATAGGGACAACGCCGCTAAATCTAAAAATAACACGTATGAATATTATGGACGTGTAAACGGTGATATATTCTCTCAGGAAAGACTTATTCTACCATCAGTGGACACCCGCATCAGGTTAACTAGATCTACTCCACAGTTCGCTCTTAATGTTCAAAGCAACGCCACAGCCACAACTACCGCTCCAAAGCCTATCTTTAAATTACTGGATGCTTATCTTTATATACGTAAAGTGAAATTATCTCCCTTTAAACATATGGAAATAGAGAAATCTCTTTTGACTGATACAGCAAAATATCCAATCAAGAGAATTGAGACTAAAATTTTTAACTTTACCCAAGGATTATCGAGTATTAATATACCTAACATCATCAATGGTAGCTTACCTCTGAAGGTAATAATAGGAATTGTAGAACACGACGCCTATTCTGGAAACTACGGAAAGTCTGCCTTTAAATTTACCCATTTCGGACTTAGAGGTATCAGTTTGCATGTGAATGGTCAACCATACGGTCGTGATTATGAGATGATATACGAAGGCTCACATTCTCAATGTTCGCGTCCTTTTTACGATTTATTTGCCAATACTGTATCCTGCAGCGATAACGGTACAGGTGTTGATCTCAAGACTTATGCTGAAAACAGTAATTTATATGCGTACGATCTCACAGCTGATCTTTCAGCTTGTAATGCTTATCATCTCAATATCCTAAGAAAAGGAACATAGGTTAAGTCTCAAATTGGGACAAAGTTTGACAATCCTGCATCTCAGTTCTGGTGTATTTGAAACATCCTCAAATCATCGAGATTGACAGAGTACGAAATATAATCTTGAATTATTAAAGATGAATGAAGAAGAAATATTAAATGCCTTTAGAAACGAAAGAAGATTTTTAGGTGTATTCGCCTGTAATGAACTCGGTTCTGTGAAATTGGATACCGACTCTGGACTTATCTTCAACACTTCTCCTCGGGATGTTTCGAGCAATGGACACTGGATAGCCGTGTATAAGAATAAAAATAATGTTGTATATTTCCTTGACTCTCTGCATTTAGATTTTATGTTTAGTAATCATTATGTAACTTCTTTTTTAAAATATAATAATGTTCAATATGTTAAGACCTTATGTTTTCCTGTTCAACCTATCAGTTCTAATTTATGTGGTGTATACTGTATTTATTTCATATGTTTTTTAAAAAATGTTTCTTTTAATAAACTCGTGTAAATATATTTGATGCTAAAAATTTATATGTAAACGATTATGTAGTTTGCACTTATGTTATAAATGCTTTAAAATAAAAACTTGTTTTCTTTTCCCGCTTTTTATCCAAAGAACTTATTTATTATACTAAAGAAAAATATGCTTCGAATCATAAGATCAATAGATCAATAGATCAATAGATCAATAAATCAATAGATCATGTAAGGGTAGGAGGGTGGCTGGATGGTACTTTGATTTACTGATTTACTGATTTACTGCTTTAGGGTATGTAAAACATAACAATTTTAATAGAAAATATGACTTGAATCAATAGATCAATAGATCAATAGATCAATAGATCAATAGATCAATAGATCATGGAAGGGTAGGAGGGTTGCTGGATGGCAGTTTGATTTACTGATTTACTGATTTACTGCTTTGGGGTGTGTAAAACAACAAATTTTAACCAAAAAATATGACTTGGATCAATAGATCAATAGATCAATAGATCAATAGATCATGGAAGGGTAGGAGGGTTGCTGGATGGCAGTTTGATTTACTGATTTACTGCTTTACTGATTTACTGATTTACTGATTTACTGATTTACTGCTTCAGGGTATGTAAAAATGCAAATTTTTTAAGTTATAAACATACTTTACCAGCAAATTAAACAAAATGCTTAAAGAAAACAAAACAAAAATAAATAAAAGTTTTTAAAAATATATAGATTCTTTTTTAAATAAGAATAAATGTAAAATGAAACATAAAATAAAATAGCAAACAATATATTTTAGTTGACGTTTATAAAAAGAAAACGAAATGTATATATTAAATATGAACGAACTTAGGAAATTCCAAGACATGTCGGCTATTGACTCGATATATAGTTAGTTAGTTAGTTAGTTAGTTAGTTAGAGAGAGTATTCTTATATGTATGTATGTATGTATGTATGTATGTATGTATGTATGTATATGTATGTATGTGTGTATGTGTTTCTTCCCCTTCATGTAACAGGTGTTGAACTGTATTCTTGTCAATGCAAGAACAAAGAACTAGTGTCAATTACAAGAACATCTGGTGCTTTGTTCAACTTACCCTATGTATAAACGTCATAAATTTCCAATTGACAATTTAAAATGATAATTAGTTTTAAAGAAAGAGTTGTAACAAAAGCTTTTGTCTCTCTCCCCTCTGTATAAAAGATAATTAATCTTTTTTTCCCAAGTCTTTCTCCCCTCGTGGTTCCCACGCCTTTGTTCTTTAACGTTATAATTGGCAGTTGATACCTTACACCTGTCATCTTGAAGTGAGGCTTCAAGACAAAGGGAATTAAATCATTTTCTTTGTCAATATCTCCCCTTCTCTCCCCTCTTTTTACCCCTCCTTTTACCCCTTTTTCATTTCATATTTTTAAAATCAGTTGAAGGCGAGCGACAGGACTGAGAGGACGTACGGCAACACCAACTCCGCGGCGGCATCGGCAACCGGTGCAACGACGAAAAAATTTACATACGTATGTATGTGCGCGCGCCCGCGTGTATGTTTATATCTTTCCATGCATGTAAGTACTATATGCGTCTATATAAATATATATATATATATATATATATATATATATAATATTACATACATAATATATATTAATATATATTATATATATATATATATATATATATATATAAATGAGAATGTTGTGTGTGCGTGTGTGTGTGTGTGTGTGCTGGCGTGTGCGTGAGCATGTGCGTGTGCGTGATGCGTGTATATGTATGTGATGAACATTGAGATAAATATGTATATAATATATTATATATATCATATATATATATAGTATATATATATATATAATATATAATATATATTATTATATATATACAGAGATGGCAGTACCGCGCGGTACATGTACCGGGTACATGTATCGGGCGATACTTTTTGTACCGATACCGGTATCGCCCAACACTTTTGAAAAGTACCGATGTAACGGTATCGCCCAATCAAATTTTTGTGTACCGGTACCGAAAAACATCGGTACTTTTATTCGGTACATTTTTGGTGTATCATGGCCATGCTTTGTTATAGGAATGTTTTTTTTTCTTTAATTTTTTTTAATAGATAGTTATGAAATAATGTACTTATTAATATTCTGTGGTAAAACTTTGTTTTTAAATTATTATATGAAAAAGTAGGCCTCCAAATATCATATTTATAACTATGGACGAAATTATCAATTATAAGACACCAGCTGACTTATACTGATTTTCATGAAACTTATAAGAAATGTTTTAAATGATCCGTAGTGAACGAAAGTTTTAAAAATAAATTTAGAAAATGAGCCTGAAAAAAGTTGTCTGCAAATTTCATACTTCATGACCAATACTGCCAGATGCTTCAATTTGTTAAAAAAATTATATGCTTATATATACTTTTGTTACTAAAGAATAAAGATATATTTTATATTTCCAGCACTCACGGGTCGGTGGGGCACGGGGAGGGAAGCTCCCTGTAAACTATGCATTCATTTACCGCGTTCCATGTGCCATGCATTCATTTAGCATCTAAAGTTGCTATAAATGCTATTTATTAATGCTCTAGCAATTTTTTAATTTTTTACTTATTTTTTTAAATTCAAAAATGACCCATTCTTCCTATAACACAACAGGTCTCATAATATATATATATATTATATTATTATATATTATATAATATATATATATATATATAATATATATTATATATTATATATAACAATATATACATAATATATAATATATATATATATATATATATATATATAATATATATATATATATATATATACATATATATATATATATATGTGTGTGGTGTGGTGTGTGTGTGTGTTGTGTGTGGACAGTGTGGTCCAGCAATTGCAACAAACGAAAATATTCCGTAATGATGTCAATTATTTAGAAACTTGTAGGAATAAAGAGGGTCTCTGTATGCGAATTGCTCATGAACCTTCGAATTTTCAATAAAACCATGTGGTTCCGATAATTAAATTGCATTTTATGGCAAAAATTATTTAGGGTTCATAGAGGCAGTCATTTCGATTCAAATGGTAGTTACCTCTCAATACACGCGGAAAAATACGTGCTGCTGCCGTAATAGTTACCAACAAATGTTAGTTGTAATAGGTTTAGAACATCGTGAATTAAGGCCGAAACCCCCATATACAGCGTACGTTTATATTAGGTACTATTAATAGTTGGTTACGATGAACAGTTATGATTTATAACAGAAATGATTTATAACTGTAACACGTCCGTTTATTTACATTCCATACATAAGTATTATTTCGGTTATAGTAATGAAATCCTTCCTGTGGTACCTTCTGATTTATGTAAGTCATTCTCATCGTATATGCATGTATGACATTATACGCGGTGCGCAAATGTCTGCCTTATTTTAACTCCATATGCCAGAAGTTCAGCCGTCTGATTCCACCTTGTCATGGCAATGTGATATTTTCGAGTCGACTATCGGACAAGACGTGAGTGATTCACTTAGAGGTAATTAAACTTGATTGCTATCGGTGTTGTCGTACCCACCGTAGACACGATTCTTCAGGTAGCCCCACAGGTAAGGTCCGGTGATCTAGGAGGCCACGGAATAATACCCCATGTTCCTATCCACCTACCGGGGTGTGTTACGTTTAGATGATGTTGCACAGCCCTTGCTGTATGTGCTGGGCATCCTTCATGCTGGTAGTACAAATTTTAACGTGTCTGTAATGGTACGTCACGAGGAAGGTCTGACAAAGTAGTGTCCAGAAATTCTTGATTTCATTCGCTATCTAGGTTTCTATGATAAATGTCCGGCCCGATCAGTATATTATCTAGCAGTTCACACTACACATTTATGGAGTAAACTACCTGGTGTCGCATGCTGTAGGTGATATGTGGTGTTTTCCTCGGTCCAGTACCGATGATTCCACCCATTAATCGTGCCAATATTGGTAAACCTGGCCTCATCCGTCCACAAAATACGAAGCTGCCCGTCAAGTTTATTGTCAAACATGGAACACATTTGGACTACGAACTACAACCAACGTCCGGGATCGCCGGGATGCAGACCGTGCACAATGTGTGCTCTGTAATGAAAAATGTTGTAGGTTGTTGGGTGTTCCGGGGTATACAATAGAAAGTCAAACTCCATGTCAAGGGTACGGGTGGGAGGTTGACTTGGGTGGCGAGATGGTGAGTTGGTCAAACCTTATTCTTGAAAACCTGTGTACAATCTGTACATTATAGTGGAATGCGGTTCCAAACGATATGGATATCCAAGAATCTGGGCGGGATTACGTGCCTTCTCTTTTCTTTATACATATATAGTGGGAATGCGGTTCCAAATGATCTGGATATCTCCGTTTATACACCTCCGTAGCTCTGTGG
>JABUQX010091587.1:30000-32500 GCA_015478945.1 Trachelipus rathkii | reverse complement strand
TATATATATATATATATATATATATATATATATATATATATATATATATTATATATATATATATATATATATATATATATATATATATATATATATATATTATATATATATATGTCGTGTTATGTATACATAAATATATATAATATATTTATTATTTATGTATTATATATATATATATATTATATATTTATATATATATATATATATATATATATATATATATATATATATATATAGTGCCCACAATGCATATAGTGTTCTCATTGTTATAATGTATAATTGCTTATAGAAAAAGTGTCTTAGTAGAGTTACCGATAAAATATATTTTCTATATACACGCGAGTGTTCAAAGAAAATAATTTTTGGGATGCACCAAGGTCATCTCGGATCTAGAATATAAGTCGAATTTTTTAAGACTTAAAATAAAGTTTTGCATTCATAAAGTGGTTAAATATAATATTTATTTCCTCTAAATGATTATATAATATTTATTTTAGGTTATAAAGTATCTTTTTGTATAAAATTATAAAGTTAAATTGTATTATACTTTGTTTTAAAAATGCTAATAAAATAGGAAAGTTAATCCGACAATAAGTTTTCTGTAAAATCATACGTTTTTAATTTTGCTTTTTTTTTTATTGTTGGAGAGAGAATTGCAGTTTGCTTTAATTTTTTTTATATATTTTATCATGTAATTTGTATGAAATAATGTAAAAAAAACCTTGTGTAATATTTTTGTAGCATTTTGCACCATATGTGTATTAATTATTAAAAATAGGTTGTTTGTTGATGAAATTTGAAATCTGCAACGGATTAGACTTAAAATTGCATTTGTGCGGGAAGTTGAAACAAAGTTAAAGAACTGTTATTAGACCATAGCGTTAGGTCAGCGAGGTTTCTATAAAAAATAAAAGTCGTTTTCAATAAAAATATTCGATTCTATCCAAATCAAAATCTGAGTTTTATTATACCTGCGAGAGAGACTTCATGAGAACAACTACAACGACCAGTGAAAAGGAGGAGTAAGCACAAGAAGAAGAGGTAACTACAAGCCCTCCTCTACAACTACTAGACCTGTTAGCCGGGGAAGAATAAGAGGAACTCCCCCTCCGGGCTACCAAGAGGTCGCGCTCTTTCTGGTCTGCCTACCAAGAAGAGGCAGCTCTCCCGCTTACAAAGAGTCTCCCGCTTACAAAGAGGCTGACCTCTCCTCCTGCCTACAAAGAGGCAGACCACCTCCTCCGGCCACTACAGAAGTGGCCTCTCCCCGGACTATATATATATATATATATATATATATATATATATATAATATATATATATATATATTATATATTATATATATATATATTATATATAATATATATATATATATATATATATATATATATATATATATATATATATTAACTTAACCCCTAAAATAATATTTACTTTAACACAATATAAAAAATAGCCAGCAGTTTGTTTCATCACTTAACACTACTCAATTGCAAAATACCAACATTTTAAGTTTTGACGTAGTGTCTTTATTTACTAATGTTCCAGTCCATCTAACGCTTGATTGGTTGGAGGAGTATATATCAGAAAAGAATATAAGGTTTGACATTCCTTTTAATAGTATTAAACAACTAGTAATCCTCTTAACCGAACATAACTTTTTCCATTTCGAAGGAAAATTTTATAAGCAATTGTCAGGTCTTCCCATGGGTTCCCCTTTGTCCCCGACCCTAAGCAATATTTTTATGGAGTTTTTTGAGAGACGTTTCATTTTCAATCACCCAACCTATTCAGATATTTTTTGGAAAAGATACGTGGATGACGTGTTTGTTGCGTTGCCTCTTCACTTGGACCCCTACGCCCTTCTAGAACATCTTAATCATCATATTCATTCAATTAAATTTACAATAGAACGTGCCACTAATGATGTTCTTCCTTTCTTGGACATTCTGATAAAAATAGATGAAAATTCAAGTCCAATCACAACTGTTTATAGAAAACCTACCCACGTGGACTCCTACATAAATTGGTTTTCTGTCCATTCTTATAGTACAAAATTGTCAATATTTTCCTCCCAAATCCTGAGAGCATATAGGATCTGCAGCCCCTCGGAACTAGAACATGAACTTAAAAATATAAAGAACATTTTTCATAAACTTCATTACCCAGAAAATACTTACTACAAAGCACTTAACATGGCAAAAAAGTCCTTTTTTAATCAATTACATAACCCTAACCCCAACTCAGATCAAAAATTATATATTAATATACCCTCTGATAAATTTCATACCTATAAAAGTTTACTTCCTTCTAATGTGCATCCTGTGAAGAAAATTACGAATTTAAAGACGCTCTTGCAACAAAGAAATCCGGTTTCAGACCCCACACAGGCTCTACCCATTCAGGGAGTTTATAGCATAAAGTGCTCCTCTTGTTCCGATTTTTATATAGGGGAATCAGTTGATGTGAAGAGGAGAATAAGTCATCATGGTCATGACTT
>JABUQX010091587.1:22500-25000 GCA_015478945.1 Trachelipus rathkii | reverse complement strand
TATTAATATATATCCCACTGAATTATATTCATTTTTGTTGCCGATTCTATTTTTTATTAGAAAAATAAACCTTAGAAGAATTTTCTTTGGTTTTATTATATATATATATATATTATATACAAATTATTTTATATATATATCTATAAATATATATATATTATTATATTATTATTATGATAAATATATATATATTTTTTTTTACTATATATATATATATATATATATATATATATATATATATATAATATTATATATATATATATATATATATATTATATATATATATATATATATATATATATATATATATATATATATATATATATATATATATATATATATATATTATATATATATATATATATATATATATATATATATTTAAGGACGCAGCCAGGGGCGGGGTTAAGGGGGTCTGAATTTCTCCGAAATTATTTATGCTATAAATTTTTTTACTGGATTGAGTCACTTAATTTTAATTTATAAGAATAATTAAAATAATTAAGCAAATTAAGGGTATAAATTAAAAGAAATGCGGAAAATATATTTCTCCTTCGTGAATATTCTTAGGTTTAGAGCCTGCTGAAGACACAAATGTAGTATTTCTAGTAAAGGCAATGCTAAGAAGGTTAAAATAAATAATGAATATCTGATTGAACAACCATATGTTGGTGCAGCTGTAATGAAGAGAAGTTTGAGGTGTTCATGCTGTCGAAAATATATGGTGGCATTGTATGTTCATTGGGGTTTACATTTATGTGGAGTACTACCACACATTACAAACTTTATTGCCACAGCTAAAACAATTGGGTACTATTTGAGGTCTCTAAAGCGAACACTATTTTAATAGGAAAAAGTATTCCCTTAAACAAAATAGAAAAAACTAGCACGAATGCGCGAAACAAGTCTTTGGAAATTAAGATGGATTGTTATGATTTAGAAAAGGTTTTTAAAGCAATTGTTGAAACTTTAGAGGAGCTTGAGATTAATCAAGATATTGAACTTTCTTTAAAAACCTCAAATCTTTTGAAGACTTATCAACAGTGAGCTGGTAATAAGTTTAAGGGCAGACAGTCGCCTAAATCTGATATATTTCAATCTGTTAAAAGATTTTTTTTGTGACTAAACACTATTTTTAAGAATTCTGAATTTAAATTTTTTTTTTGGGGGGTAGGGGATTATTATGCAAAAGTAGAAATTTTCATAAAATATTTAATTTTAAAGATATTTCAGCGCTTTTTCCACTAATATACTCATATGTTGTGTAGTAATAAAATTCGTTTACACACCTTATTTCTTTTTTTTTTTTAAATTAAGACTGTATCGGATATGATCTAATATTAATATAAACAATCAAAAATGGTTGATACCACCATACATTGAATCAAAACATTCAATATAAAGGTCATTCTGTTGATGTGTATATATGTAAGGTTTGTACCAAATTTGAAGGTTGTAAAACTGTTAGTTTTTTTTAGTGATTTTTTTTTGTTTCAAAAAATGAAATGTGAGAAAAACAAGATAAACATTGGAAATTTTATTTCTTTTTTTAGACTGTATAAAACATTCTTATATATATATATATATATATATATATATATATATATATATATATATATATATATATATATATATATATATATATATATATATATATATATATATATATATATATATATATATATATATATATATATACTGAAACTGCTTTAGTTCCAGCTTCTTGGGATAAAAATTCCTTTACCTCACCTAACTTTTTTTTTTTTCATTTTACATTGATTTTTACACGTGACATTCTCATTTTTTCATTAACAGAAAGCAGAAGTTCAGTTGAAAAAGCTTTCAAAATGTTTTGATATTTTTTCTTATTAATGTTTGCTAAAAATGTTTAAAAACATCACATTCCTCAATATGATTAAGAGCAGTTACTGTTAATAATAATGAAGACTGCAAAGTAGTACATAATGAAAGAACGAAGGAGAATAAATTTGAAATCTTAATTAACATAGCCATATTATCAGTAAGACTAAGTTCCTTCAAATCTTCATTTAATTCTGATATTTCAATACGCCATGACAGTGAAGGCCAGATTCATAGAATGCACCACACCCCATATAGTTAACACTAACAAAGTTTAGACCGTTTTTACGTTCCTCTTTTGCGATGTGCGACATCGTATTAGTACATAATAATTACGTCCCTGGGATGTGGAAATGTCAGCTCTCAGCGACGTAACAATGCAACTACATTGCGACGTCCTATGGTAACGTAGTATTTACGTACTCTTACGACATCCCTGCAACGTTACACGGAAATGTTGCATCGACGTTGTTTTACGACATCTATTTGATGTAACTTTTGCATTTTGACGAGCACTTTATATATATATATATATATATATATATATGTCTATATATATATATATATATATATATATATATATATATATAAATATTAGTATATATATATATATAATATATATATATAATGTTATATGATA
>JABUQX010091587.1:0-7500 GCA_015478945.1 Trachelipus rathkii | reverse complement strand
AGAAGAAGAAAAAGGAAGAAAAAGAAGAAAAAGAAGAAAAAAAAAGAAAAAGAAAGAAAAAAAGAAGAAAAGAAAAAAGAAGAAAAGAGAAAAAAAGAAAGGAAGAAGAAGAAAATAAGAAAAAAAGAAGAAAAAAAACAAGAAAAAGAAGAAGAAGAAGGAGAATAAATCGTCTTATAAATATATTGAATTAATTGTATATTTGGGGTTTGTTCCTATCTATATAAACATATTTATATATATATAAATAGATATATTAACATGAAAGACACATATATATAAATATATATATTATTATATTTTATATATATATATATATATATATATATATATATATATATATATATATATATATATATATATATATATATATATATATATCTGTGATTATATATTATATATATATATAGATACATATATATGCTATATATATATATTTAGCATATATATATATATATATATATATATATATTATTATTGGTTAAATATATATATATGTATAAATATTTCACGCATCAATGAAAAGAAATAAGTTATTTTAAAAATAAATGCTTCACTCTTTCTTAAAAATGAATAAAATTTATTTTATCATAGATTTTAAAAATTTAAACTAAATGTAAAAATTTAACTTAAAATTTTAAGTGAATCAGAGAAAACGTAAGGATTTATTGAAATGAACCTGGGTTTTTGTGAGCTCACGTATGTTTATGTATTCATGTTTATAACGCACTTCTAAATGATTGATTTCATAGTCAATAATAGTTACAGATTTAATTCATGACCCAAATGAAATTAAAATCATTTTAAATAAAAAAAAAAAATGCTGAAACTTATTTTCGCCAAAAAGTGAAGTTCAATTTCCCAAAACACCGGATTCTATTTTTTTAAAACAACGATCTTTTTTTTCTTTTCTTCTTTTTAACCTCGTTTCACGAACAATTAATTAACAAACTTCAGTGGTTGTTCCTAAATCTTTTATCGAGATCCTGTAAAATGCGAAAGTGTCTTTAATTAAAGCGTTTCTTTACCTTTAAAAATAGAGGATGCCTTCTAAATATTCAAATAATTAAAGGTTATTTTTTTCAACTTTTAAAGGTTATTTAATTCTAAATTTCAAATATTAAAAGTAGGAAATTTAATCAAGTTAGGAAGTTTATTAGAAAGGAGTGATTGAATGAAGGATTACTTACTTTAAAATATTATATAACTAGCATATATATATATATATATAGCAGTTAGTATATATATATATATATATATATATTATATATATATATATAGTTGTTAAATAAATATATATATATTATTATATATATATATATTATTACATATTATAAATATATATACATAAATATATATATATATGCTATTATATATTATTATTATATATATGAGTTAAGAAGAGTTGTTATTATATTGTTATATATAGTACATATATATACATATATTATTATTATATATATTATATTATATATATTATATATATATATATATATATTATTATTATTATAATATTATTATTATTAATATATATTACATATATATATATATATATAAATCTTTTCTGTTTTGCATAACAATGGCTCAGTCTTTGAATCCTTTCTGTTTTTTTAATATATTGCTACTATATGATACCAACAATGAATTCCTAGTGGTAACGGACATTGATCTCAAAAGCTCGAAGTATTTCTTTTAAATAATTTTTAAAATCACATTTTGTTAAATATTGTTTTAAAAATGAAATATCTCGAAATGTACGACACTTACAGAAAAATTACATATTTTGAATCAGCGTATAAAGCTTATTATAAAATGTAAAATAAATAAATAAATAAAAACATTTTTTTCATAAATTAAATATCTCAAAAAGTACGAACTTACAGAGGGAATTAATTACATATTTGGAATCAGCGTATAAAGCTTATTACAAATATGTAAAAATAAAAATAAAAAATAAAAAATAAAAATTAGGGGGCTCGATGGGGGACAGAGGGGGGGACGCTTTCCATACCCCGTAGGGGCGGAGGAACCCCTGCGACACCCAAATACCTAAGAGCGGGGGTTCGAGACCCTCCCCGGAGGGGGAAATAGTCCTACCCTGTCGTCCCCGGAAGGCTGAGAGACCCTGACTCTTGCCATCTTTGCTGTATACCTGTATTCCTTGTTAAAAAAAAATTAAAAGTTACGGATCCGTAAAATGTAACTGGTCCTATATATTTTAATCATATATATATATATATATATATATATATATATATATATATATATATATATATATATATATATATATATATATATATATATATATATATATATATATATATATATATATATATATATATAAATATATATATATATATCCAACATACTAATTTTAATTTCTTTTCTTTCTTTTTTTATTTATGTAAATATATATATATATACATATATAATAGTATATATATATATATATATATATATATATATATATATATATATATATATAGTATATATATCGATATATATATACATATATATATATATATATATATATATATATATCTCAACCTACTAATTTAATTTTATTATTTATGCTTAAATGTGTGTTTTTAAAATCGATTGCATGAATTCGAACACATTTTCCTTCGACCGAAATTAGCAAATAACGTAAGTATGTTTCTTTTATTTTAGTGGATATTTACAAGTAAGAATTTCCTATTTCCGAGTCTGTACTATTGTCGGCGCGGTAATTCGCCAAACATACAGCGGCATTGCACGTTTGGCAGTTAAACAAAGGTACGATTCTATTAAATATTTACATCTTTTTAATATTTAAAACTTTTAGATCCTTAATCTAACCCATACTTAACAAAACTCATCATAACCTTGCCTTCCTATCTGGTTTCTATTCATTTAACAAACAAATTTTTTAACACTACTAATAGTTTTCTTTCAATAGGTTAAATATTTTCGTATAAATCATCAGTGAAGCTCAATGAGTAAAATAAATAAACTTTTAATTTTTTTATCGGTCCGAATGCGTTTAAATTAATTATTATGAAAAACGCCTGGAGGGATTAATTAAAATGACTCCATATATATATATATATATAATATATATATATATATATATATATATATATATATATATATATATATATATATATATATATATATATATATATATATATATATATATATATATCTATATATATATGAGTTATGCTAGGATAGGTTACTTTGAGTTATGATTGATTAGCTAGATTAGGTTACTCTCACAAATACCAAAAAGAATGAAAGAATGCTATAGCCTTGCCAATTTTTTTATTGAAAATCTCCAAAAAATCCATTAAAACATACATAGCAGAAAAGACCATTTTAAACCCATTTCTTAACAAAGATGTGATTGGGCGGCACATGATACTGTAAAGCTCTTCTCATATATATATATATATATATATATATATATATATATATATATATATATATTTATTTATTTCGTTAAATTTATATATATATATATATATATATATATATATATATATATATATATATATATATATATAGCTCATTCTCAAGTTTTCATTGTACAATTTTAACTTTTTACTACCTTTTAAAGACTAACAAATGCTTTCTTAAATCGAACCAATTACCTTTTGATCAAATGATGCTTAAAGTTTTTTTTGAAGATATTCATAAAATTCCAACTTTGTATTGAAAATCAAATACCTCAAAGAAGAAGCAAATCTGAAAGGAACAAGAAGTTATAAAACTTTGTAAAGGCGTTTTATACAGAAAGAAAAGGAAGTATGAGAGAGAGAGAGAGAGAGAGAGAGAGAGAGAGAGAGAGAGAGAGAGAGAGAGAGAGAGAGAGAGAGAGAGAGAGAGAGAGAGAGAGAGAGAGAGAGAAAGAGAAAGAGAAAGGGAAAAAGAGAAAGAGAGAAAGAGAAAGAGAAAGAGAAAAAGAAAGAAAGAAAGAAAAGAAAGAAAGAAAAAGAAAGAAAGAAAGAAAGAAAGAAAGAAAGAAAAAGAAAGAAAGATAGAAAGAAAGAAAGAAAGAAAGAAAGAAAGAAAGAAAGAAAGAAAGAAAGAAAGAGAGAGAGAGAGAGAGAGAGAGAGAGAGAGAGAGAGAGAGAGAGAGAGAGAGAGAGAGAGAGAGAGAGAGAGAGAGAGAGAGAGAGAGAAAGAGAAAGAGAAAGAGAAAGAGAAAGAGAGAGAGAGAGAGAGAGAGAGAGAGAGAGAGAGAGAGAGAGAGAGAGAGAGAGAGAGAGAAAAGAAAATTTGAACAAATAAGAAAAAGATAGATTAGTAGGTCGATAAGTAGATTGATATAGGTGAGTGAGTAGTTTGAGAAAGATATATAAGTTAATGAAGCGATAGATGGATTGACGAATTGACTGGATTGATAGATGGATTGACAGATATTCTGAGAGAGAGAGAGAGAGAGAGAGAGAGAGAGAGAGAGAGAGAGAGAGAGAGAGAGAGAGAGAGAGAGAGAGAGAGAGAGAGATTCAGCTTGGAGAAGAAATTCTGAAAACTAAAAAGAACTTAAAGCCGAAATTAGTTTGGTCACTAATTTGGCCAAAGTCGTTTGCCACGGATTTTTCTTTTCTTCTTTTTTTGTGTTCCAAATATGTTCGCCTACGAAGTTTGAGCCCAAATTAGGAGAGTCATTTTTGTGGATATATGCGTCATTTTTTCCCCCCGAGTTGATTCTTTGCTATTTTCGTTTTTTCGTTTGTTTGGAAGGAAAAAAAATAAAGGTTTCCACTCTATTAAAAGAAGATTTGGAGTAATTGACTTCATTATGTAAATTTATATTTCCTATTTTCATTTCCTTGTAATCAAATTGTGATTCATATGTAAATTCTTAAAAGAAATTCAGTTTGCATGTGCGTCTGAATATTTACACAGACTCCTTCCTTATTTTCATATACATACGCTGCTTTATATATATATATATATATATTATATATATATATTATTATTATTATTATTATTATTAGCATATTAATATATATTATTATTATATTATTATTATTATATATATACATATTATTATTATTGTTGATCGGTATATTATATATTACATACGGTATATTACATAATAAGTTTGGTTATCATATTATGGATTAAGAATGGAAAGTTCTGATTACAACGGAAGAAAGATATATATATTATTATTGTTATATATATATATATTATTATTAATATTATTGCTATATATATATATATAGCATATATATATATATATATATATATATATATATATATTTTTATATATATATAAATATATATATATATATATATATATGTATATATATATATATATATATATATATATATATATATATATATATATATATATATAGTAAATAATTTTTTTCACGTTTTTTTAAGCTGAAACCATTTAAACAAACAGCGTATGATATTAAATAGCAAGTCCTTCGAATCTTTGTCTAAAGTTATCATTACATAAACGTTATATCAAATCTCTTTACATCTCACCTTTGGAATTAAGATAAAAAATGAACCTCACCCCAGGTATTTTAAATTTTAATTACAAGGTATCAATCATAACTTACACGTTGTATCACATTTCACCTTTGGTATTCATAAAATTAGCGTCACAGTTGTCAGTACACAAACGTTGTATCTAATCTCATTTCAGGTAATTTAAATTTTAAACAAAGGCTAATTTGTATCGGATTTAACCTGTGGAATTCAACCAGAAATGTATCGGTATATTTAACATTGTATCATGTCTCAGATCAGGTATACCAAATTTTAAACAGAGCTTTCAATTAGTATCCATTGAAAAATGTTCACTTCTGGAATTCAAAAACTAAACTTGGTAGTACCCAAATTTTCTATTAAATTTTACTTCAGGTGTTTTAGATTCTTCTTTAGCTAAACTTCAAATTCAAATTTACTTTCTCCACTTGTTTTTCTTCATCTTTTTTTTTCTTTTTCTCATAAAATTGAATGTTAATTCTTTGATCAACTGTATAATAGTCATTTAATTAAACAAATTTAATTATTATTGTTGTTAATGTTAATTTCTTAATTATAATTTTTAGTGAATAAAATTTAATCTCTCTCTCTCTCTCTCTCTCTCTCTCTCTCTCTCTCTCTCTCTCTCTCTCTCTATATATATATATATATATATATAGATATATCTATATATATATATATATATATAAATAGCAGCAGTTATATATATATATATATATATATATATATATATATATATATATATATATATATATATATATATATATATAATTCTGTTTTGGAGCAACGAAAACATGTTTTACTTTCGCGTTAGAGCCCCGGGTCCCGAACCCTTAATCATCTGAACGGAAGCAAACAATTCTCTTGTAGAAGAGTTCCTTTAAAATATTACGGTTATAGGCAAGATACACATCACACACCCACATCCACAAACCTAATATTAACTTATCTCCAAAAGCAACCAATACCTACAACAGCTCTCTTCTACGCATAAACAAACACAGCAATTTCTTTGGAACGGTTTCACTAACAAAGTAATATTGCATTGGGATTCTGATATTTTTTCTTTGAGGTTTCGAAAGATCCTTTGCGGCATGAATGAATCGAGAGTTTTGCTATCTAAACAAGATCACCTTTGAAACTGTTCCATTTGGTGGGCAATATCATCTAACATACTTTCCGCGTGCCAAGAAGTTCTGTCGAGAGCATAACTAAATGCCCTAACGACTAGCAATTAGTTATGAAAAGGGGTGAAAACACAATTCAGTGTGTGTAAGTGTGTGTGAATGTTTTTAATTTTTATGTTGATGAAATGATCCCAACAAAACTGTATAAATGCGAGACAGACTTTAATCAAGACATTGAAAAATAAATCTACAAATAACTTAAAAATGATGTGGATTTTTAAAAGATTTTTGTTGATTTTGTGAACACATCTAGGACGGTCAGCAACTGAACCCGTTTCTTTTAAGCGTTTGATTAAACGGCAGACAATGCTATGGCTCAATGGTTGTCTCTCAGGGTGGCTGCGGTTGAATTCATCACCTAGATACTGTGCTGTGTGTAGCCCCTTGTCTACGAAACATGAAAACAAGTTGAACTCTTTCTTCTAAGGATCTAAGCTTAGTTTCTCAGTCATAGTGCAATCTGATAGCAGATATATAAATTGCGTCAATATATTTGGTGGGCGATTACGAATATATATATATATATATATACAGAGAGAGAAATATATAGTTGTATATATATTTTTATTATATATATATATATATATATATATATATATATATATATATATATATTATATATAAAGATACATGTATATATATATATATATATATATATATATATATATATATATATATATATATTATATATATATATATATGTATATATATATATATATATATATATATATATATTGAAGGGTGCACGAAAACGTGCGAAAGTAAGTCACGATAAATGCGAAAACGGTTAAACACCCAAATCGATCCTAACGAAGTAATA
>JABUQX010091586.1:0-14768 GCA_015478945.1 Trachelipus rathkii | reverse complement strand
TATTTTAACTAATAATACATACTTACCTGCCAAATCTCTCTAATCATAGTAGTATATTAATCATATAGTATATTATAGATATTTATATATATATATATATATATATATATATTATATTATATATTAATATAATATTAATATATATTATTTTATATATATATCTATATATATATATATATATATATATGATGATATATTATATATATAATATATATATAAATATATTAATATTATATATATTATATATAATATATAATATATATAATTATATATATATATTTATATTAAAATATATAAAATATATTTAAAAATAATAGGGGCATGCCCCCATCACAGTATTCTAGATGGTTCCCAGCATTTTTTCCCCTTGATAAGGTGCAGATCAATTGTCTTCTCTGAATTATTTACACTCCCCGTCCAATTCTCATTAACTCTCCTCATCTCTTCTAGTTCTCTAACAGTGCAACATTCTCTAAATACATCGCAATTTTCAAATGATAATGCTCTTCTGACTCTCTAGGTTGAGTCCCCTTCCTTAAAGAAGAGGAGACCCATGCGCTTGTTCTTCCGCCACAAGTATCTTCTCATACCCAACTCCTCTAATCCCAGATTTATTCCTAAAAAGTTCATGTTTCTCAACTGGTTTCCATCTGGGTGAAACCTGGTCGGCCCTCTGTGCGGCTCCGCGACTTTGCCCCGGAAGGAGGTATAAAAACAGAAAGGAACAAGTGTGTGTGTTTGAGTTCATATAATTTAACTTCTATATCTACGGGTCCAGATAAATCGAGAAAATAAGTGGTTTTAACTATTGTTTTAGAAACTTTTTCTTCTCAAAGTCCTATCATTTGATGTTTTAAAAATATAAGTTTTTGTAGAACAATTATGACGACTGCTTAGAATAGCCACAAAAAGCGCTAAAATTTTCTGAATACTGTTGGAAATGTTAATCAAATTACGGTAAATGTTATTCTTTAAAAAGTAATTATAATTTTAATTTATCAACTTGATTTATAGGTTAAGTCGATTTTTGGAATGGTAAAAATTATATTGTTAAATTAATTATTAATTTTTTAATTTAAGATTCAATAGACCTACAATATATTCATACAATTTTAAAATTGGTACATAAATAAAAACAATTTCGTAATTTATGTTTTCAACACACTTAAAAACTATTTATAATTTTTTTAAACATATTTTTTGAAATTATTACTTCAATTAAAATAAATGGAGGTGACGTAATTCTTTCATATCGTGTTCCCTTTAAATTAATATATAAAATATATATATATATATATATATAATATATTATATATATATATATAATATCTATATATATATATAATTTAATATATATTATATATATTATATATTATTATATATTATATATAATAATATATATATATACTATATATATATTATAATTTAATAAATATTTCAATTTTTTTTTTTAAATCAACCCAAAACTTTCCGACCCATAAATTTTAAACTTCATTACATTTTTGAAACCACATTATAAATGCTTTTGTTATTTATTCCATTCAAATTATGTATTAACTTATCTATTTAAACTTTTAGTAAGATAATTGTAATAATCAGAAATGGTTTTGCTTACATTTGATTTGATACCTTAATTAAATATTTAAATGTAAAAAATTTGAATCAAATATTATATATTGAATATTGTATTTTCCATTGTATTTTTATTTTATTTATTTATTTTTTTTTACTATAAATATATAATCATATTTTTAATTCTTTATTCGTTTTTTATGATATTCTACTCTATTGTTAAGGCGATTATTTTACGAAAACTGCGTAGCTCTAACCTCATTCTCTGCACTTAATATTCTTCAAATGTAGCATTTCAGTTGTTTTTATTTATGCATTCGTAATTAGTTAATTTATTACGTTATATACTGAAAGGATCATTCTTTCTTATCCTCAGCAAGATTGACTGTCCATCGCAAAATAGAGCTAAAATTTTTATCTTACCTTAATATTTCGTGTTATAGTAGAAGCTTCTATTATAATTAATAAGTTTAAATTGAGTGTACTGAGGAGGTAAATAACTAAAATAATAATATTAGTCATATTTGTTGCTATTACATCAATCTTACTGTTATTTGTAATTATTATACGAGTTTAAATTTAGTTAACTTTATGATAAAAGAAAATAAAAATATCAAATATCAATATATAAAATACTATTTATATATATTATATATTATATATATATATATAATAATATATATATAATATATATATATATTAATATATATATATATATAACTATATATATATATATATATATATACGTATACCATATATAAAGTAAGTATATATATAATATCTATATATATAACTAATATATATATATATAATATATATATATTATCATATTCTATATATATATATGATATATATAATATATTTGTAAAGATTCTTGACAACATTTCTAATTCTAATATTCTCCACATACCTTCTACTTGCATTTTATTTAGATATTTTTGTTTTCTAAAAGTTTTTTCGCAAGTATCTCCATTGACTTGCAAATCTGAAGGAACGTTGTTATCTGGAGGATATAATATATAAATATATTATATAATAATATATATTATATTTATATATATAATATATATTATAATAATATATATATATATACTATATAATATTATATAGTAATATAATATATATAATTTATATTATTATATAGTATTATATTATATATATAATATATTATATATATTATTTATATATATATAATATATATAATATATTATATATATATATATCTATATATATATATATATAGTTATATAGTGAGGAGGTGAAATAAACGAAAAATCACACCCGAGCAAGCAAGCTTGTATTACCATTTTTTTACGGAATCTGAAAAATATGGCAAGCAATTTTAGATCATTACTTATATATACTGTATATTATAGTAATATTAAATATATAATCATATATATATATATAATTCTTATATATATATATATGTTATATATACTATATTATATATACTATATATAAATTATATAGTATACTATATATATAAATTATATATATATATATATATATATATATATATATATATATATTTATATATATATATATAAATTATATATATAATATATATATATATATATATATATATATATATATATATATGAAGAAACCAATGTTACTTTTTTTTTGGTAAACCACTTTTATGGTTGTGTTACGTAATTGGTTAGGTTAGGTTAGGATAAGTTGTTAGGTAAGGCTAGGTTAGCTTAGGTTAGGTATGTAAGTTAACCTAACCTAACCTAATAAACCTAATCTAACCTACCTATGAATTATTATATCTATATATATATATATATATATATATATATATATTATATAATTATTAATATATATATATATATATAATATAATTATATATATATATATAATATAGTATACTATCATATATATATATATATAATAATATATAGTATATATATATTTATATATATAGCATATATATATATAATATATATATATACATATATTATTTTATATATATATATATATAGTATATATATAATAGTATATTATATATATATACTATATATATAATTATATAATATATATATAGTATAAATATATATATTTATATATATAGTTATATTATATTAATATCTATATATATATATCCAACTGCGTACATTGAAGATTATAATTGGGTAGGCAGCTATATTTATATATATATATATATATTATATATAATATATATATATATATATACTATATATATCATATAATATATATAATATATATATTATAGGTATAGATTAATATATATAATATAATATATACATATATATATATCCTATATTATATATATTATATAATTCATATAATTGAATTTATGTATATTTCAATAGCATTTATAAATGTTATAAATATTATAATATAATATATAATATAATATATATATTTATATATAATTCATATTATAATATAATATATATATATATATATATATATATATATATATATATATATCTTATATTATAATATAATATCTATAAGTATATTAATATATAGATGATATTAATATTATTATTATTATTATTATTATTATATATATTATATTTTCATTATATTTATTATTATTATTATGTATAATAATAAATTAATAATAATAATAATATATAATATAATAATAATAGTAATCAATAATAATAATATAAGTAATAATAATAATATATTGATAATAATAATAATAATTCAAGAGGAATCTTCTCTGAAATATACTTATTGATTTACTGGTTAATTTTTAAATAAATAAAAATGTAGGCCCCTTCAGATTTTAAAGAATTGGTTGTGTTCTTAGATAAGCTTTTAAAGCTATTTTTGAAATGAAAGAACCTCTACTTACATCCTTATTAATTATTTTAATTACCAATCTTTAATATAAAAGAAAATGAAATCTAATGAAAAACTAAAAAAGTATATATACCAACATGCAAGATTTCAAGCCTAAACTGTAATTCGCCTGCTCTTTGATAGCGTAAAGAAGAAACTTTTGTCGTATATATATTAACTATATATAATATATATATATATTATATATCAAATTATATATATATTAATAATTATATATATATATTATATTATTATATATTTTATATATTATATATATATATATATATATATATAATCTTTATTATATATATTATAATATATAGTATAATAGGTATTATATATATATATAATTATATAAATAATAGTATATATATATTATGAAATACTGTAGTATATATATATAAGTATAATATATATATATATATAATGAATAAGTATAATAGTAAATATATATACGTATTATAAGTATGTTATAGTTATCATAAGGGGTACAGTAGTAGTAGTATATAATATATATAAGTGTATAGTAGTATATAGAGTTATATATGATATAGTATAGTAGTATATCTATGATATATAGTATAAGTAGGGATAAGTAATATCTATATTATAGTATATATACTATGCACGGATGTTTCTTTTACGTCTTGGCAGCACGGTAAATGTTATGCTGGCTCTGGCCAAATATAATTACTATAGGAGAGAATGAAATTGCTTAAGTACGGGCAGCCGGGCATAGAATACACTCTTTACGAACAGAGTAGGAACGCAAATTTCCAAATTATCGGGGTTTTATTACTAAAGTAGTGTTTTTTTTGTATTTTTTTATACATTAAGTCTTTTTTTCACTTTATAATAAATTCTTAAATTTAGTTAAGCTACAGTAATTTATTTTATGTAAAAGACTCGGAAAAATTGGTAGGAGCTACCTACCCTACCTTCCCTATGTGTACCCATGATATAATATATATATATAAATATATATATGAATTATATAATTATATATATATATTATCTTATCTAATATAATATTTATATTTCTGTCATATAAATAACCTTGATATAAGATTTTCCGCTATTGATTTTAACCCATGGTCTTCCTATTAATATTAATTTTTATATTTAATATTTCTAAATTTCAATATTTTTTCTATTATTTAATTTTAAAAAAATTTAAATAACACACTGCCAGGTAGAGTTAAAATCACAACTGAAGTGAAAATTATCAAAAGTTTACTCCCGACTTAAATAAAATCGCTGCCTGACGTAGATAAGCCCAGTTATTTATTTAATTAATTTAATAATTTTTAATCAATTCTTTTTAATTGAAGAGACGAACGCCCACTTTAAATTCACATGTACTCTACTGAGGTAGATAATCAATGTATGTTAAATTATCTTTAATTCTATTGTTCATTTTCCGTTTATTCCCTACTTCATATTATAATATAATATTATTATATTTATACTAATATATATATATATATATATATTATATATATATCTATATATATAATATATATAATATATGGGCGCTAGGCAAGATTCTGACCGGAGATAAGATTAGATATATATTATATAGACTATATACATATATAATATATTATATAATATAATATAATATATATATTAAAAAAAATACATATATATTATATATATATATATATATTATATTAATATATATATATATATAGTATATATAATTAATATTTCTACTTTAAAGTCAGCTTATCAGCCGCCAATGCTATCTGACATACTGAGAGTTTCTATGCGGAGAATACTGTCTGAAGAAGCTAATTGAACAAAAACATACAGGCTAGTTGGACTTCAAGCCCATAATGAAACGAAACACAATACAACTATACAAAATAATGTATGTTTATAATATGTTAGTAATTAGTAATTACTTCCTCAGTATCTATCGATTGATTTATCTTTTTTGTTAAAGTTTTCTACTAATACCCTTCAAATAATGTTTGTTGCAACATCTAAGGTTCATCTTTTTTATTTGCAAAAGGAAATTTTAAAAGGGGAGGGCCCCCAAGTGGGGGGCCCCCCCCCCCCCCCCCCCCCCCCCCTGGCCCCCCCCCACACCCCTGCCTACGCCCATATATATACTAATTATATATATATTATCTATAATATATATAATATATATATATAATATATATAATTATATAGATAATATATATTATATATATATATTATATATAATAAAATACAACCCTGTTTGTATTATATGGAATTCTCATCTACTCTTAATATTATTTTTGCAAACCCCGTTAGGAAAAATTGTATTTATGTTCCAGTGTAAATCATTGTTTTTAATAAAAACTGGGAATATTATACCTAATAGGCCTCCAATTCCATATTCATAACATTTGTCATGACGAAATTATCATGTATCTGAGATAGCTGATATTTTGCCAATTTTGGCCGATTTCCTGGCTGTTACTCTATGAAACTATACATTAAATGTTTTAAATTAATCCGTAGTAAAAGACACAACTAAAATCAAAGTTGAGAAATGGTGCTATTAAAATATTTTTGAGTCTGCTAAGTTCTTTTTGAACAGTCTATTTTTAACGAATATTTTATGCAAAAATAAAAAAAATATTATTAAAAAAAAAAGTAGCTTTAGAAAGTCCCTTATATATATAATATACTATATATAATATATAGTATATTATTAGATATATATAATAATATTATATATATATATATATAATATATGACTTATATATGACTTATGATACTGAGCTCTATTTATTATTCATTTCCACAATCATGATTAAGGGGTTTGGGGGTTTGAAGAGACCCAATAGACTAAAGTGTTTCATGGCCTTCATTCAATTACACTAAAAGTTATTATAATGATGATTTCAACTAACTCTCAAGCAAGAAAACTAAAAAATCAAAGTTACAATTCTTATAGACACCAGATCATATTATAGTATAAATTAAATATTTTCTACAATGACGTTATGAATTTATATATATAATATTCTATATACTATATATAACATATCTGTTTTGTAATATATATATATATATATATAGAGAGAGGAGAGAGAGAGAGAGAGAGAGAGAGAGAGAGAGAGAAAGAGAGAGAGAGAAGGTATTTCATCACATATCTGGGATGGTCCGGGGCCACACACTGTTCCTTGATAAGGTACACGTCCAAGGGCTTTCCGACCTGTGCTCTCTTTACTGTCCTCGTCCATTAACTCTCTCCATCTCTCTTTCTAGCTGTTTGAAATCGTTGCACACCTCTCTTCTCGGTACTTCAATGGATATACTCTCTGACTCTCTAGTTGAATAGGCTCCCTTCTTTGAGAAGAGGAGAGCTCGTGCAACTTGTCTTTCCCCACAGTATCCCCTATCCAACTCTCTTATCCCAGACTTAACTCCTATGCTCAATCTTTTATGTAATCTGGTTCTCTCCAACTCCGATGAAATTTGTTAGGCCTTCAGCCTTTGCCCATGGGAGGAGGTATAAATAAGAAAGAAACAATTGAAGGGTGTTTTAGAGCTCAAATAGAGTTTTATTGGTGTAATATTACTAGTTTTCTGGGCACTACTCCTTTAAAATGATGTTACATAGAAAGACATGATATCGAAAATCGCTGAGCGCTACGCTTGAAACCCTGCAGTGTCGCGTGTTGGCTAAACCTGCAATAGAAAGTGAGCAAGAGTTACCAAAGTGCTTATTTTATCATGTTAATTTTAAATGTTAATTTCTTTTTTTATTTTAAAAAAAAAAATTTTTTTAAGGGCCGGAAAAGGGGACATAGGGACGAAGTCCCCCTCCGTCGTCCCCCGCTGAGGCCGAGAGACCCTGACTCTTTCTATCTTTGCGATTTAATTTTGGGTATTCCTTTAGTTAAAAAAAAAAAAGTGTCATTGGCAACTTTGACGCTCTATAGCCTTCAAATAATCGAAAAAATCGATTACATCGTTCGTTCGATATATATCGGTTAACATCCTTATAAAAGCAAGTTCGCTTAAATTGCAAAGTTCGGGTATTCTAGTTGAAAAAAAAATCATAATAACTGGATAATTTAAAAAATAATTAAATTTTATATTTATCCATTTTGATTTCTACTTTATTTATTGGTTGAGAAAATTATTAATATTAATATTATTATTTAATAAAATTCAAAAACAAAAATATCCTATAATAGTTCCATATAAGGCTTTTAAAAAGGGTACTATAAATAAGAACGAAAAGAAATTTCATAAGTATTTTTCAAACGCTTAAAAATATTTATAAATTTTTTAAACTTATTAGGTTTGAAAATTATAACTTTCATTTACAATTAGTTCTTGATCTGAATTCATTCAATGAACCAGTTTCAATTTATGAGTGTTTAAAGATATTTCTGAGCTTTTGCACCCATTATATAAAAAAAAAATATATATATATTATATATATATATATATTATATATCATATATATATTAATAATATATATAATATAATATAATATTATATAATAATTATATAGATATTAGTGTTTTAATCTATGTGAGTGTGACGTGCTTGAAGTGCTCCCGGCGAAAAGTTTTATATCTTTATCTTATAGACGTTATTGTTATTATTATTATATTCTTTCTTTTCTGTGTGGGTGTGTGTGTTTTTTTTTTAAATCTCATTGTGTTTTATTGAAAGTTTACTAAATTGGATTAGTATTTATGTCTATTTCATTAGCCTTACTTTCTGAATTTAAAAATTTGGAGTTTTCTTAAAAAGACATTTAGAGATGAGGAAAGTCAAAATATAGTTTAGTTAAATAAATTTTAGGAAGTGTAGCAAAGTTGTTTATGTTATTATAGTAGTATATATGTTTTATTTTATAATAATATTATATTTTAAATTTTTTTAAGTAGATTTAGGTTTTTTTCATTGTTCTTCTTTAGGGAGTTTCTAAATAAATTTAGTTAAGTTTTAGCCAAAGTGTTTAAAGTGTTAAGTTTTGTTTTAGTTTAGTAGTATTTCTTTATTTAAGTTAATTTAGTGCTCGAAATTTTTTAAGTTGGATTAGTTATTCAATTTTATCCGATCCTTCTTGTTCTTTATTATTGTTCTTATTTGTGTTGATGTGTGTGTGGCTGTGTTTGTCGTGTGTTGTTGCTTAAACATTTTGAATAATCCTAGTACATATCACTTAACTACTCATATCTATTCCGCGCGTTTTAAGAATCTAACTTCGTCCTGTTGAATATCATCTATCTAAACTCTTAACTAACTTGCTTCGCTGTCGGAGACGCAAGATGGGTCCCTTAAGGAATTCACCCTCGTAACTCGTAGATTTTTTGTATTCAACTATAATTATTTTCATAATTCCCGGTAACTGAAGGTTGAGTGTGTGCCTATGTAAACATCAATACTCCTGTAACACGTCTCGTGAATTTCGAATCTCCTAACTCGATGCTTTGTGGCTCAAATCTTCTTCCTGTCTTAACTTACAATAATCTTGCCTCTGCTGTACGTTCGCCTAACAGAACGGAATTTCACTCTTTACTTGAATATCTTACCACCCCACGAGACTTTATATCTTCATCATCCAAAATACTGAGTTCCTCGATTTAGGATATTCAATTACGACAACAGCTGATTGGTTGGTCTCTTCATAGCTATTTATGGGGGAACGCAGCGAGCCCGAATCATCAGCATTTCCTACCCATCCTGCACGCAAACTAATCAAAAACTCCTACACACATTCCGACGTCTCCTAAACCAATCCTGAACACACTCTGATCCTATGTGTTCAGCTACTAGTCCCTTCCTCGTATAAACACTACCTTCCTACCTATGTAAATCTGACCACAACCTAATTATCCCTTAACTTTAATACTTTCTCTCCAACAGCTCCCATCCTGCCCTATGCGTTTTTCTGGCAACTTTGATCGGGGTGATTGGGGGCCTGCGTCGCTTCTACGCATAACTATAATTGGAATGACGACTTTGACCTGATGACGCTTCGGCTTACTGCCCACTAAAGGTGGAGCTTAATTCGTGACGGGAATGAGCCTGCTGAATTGCTCTGCGACTAAAGCGTTCTGTCCTCATCCAAGCAATGGTCGATCGTGCCTGCTTCTTGGCCTTTCTGGCCCTGCGAATGCTCTTTATTCGCGCGCGTGCAAATATTCGCGCCCTCATCTCATCACTCTCTCTAATATTCACGCTAAAATCTTTCTATATACTCTGTCGACGAGAGCAAAGCGGGGTTCATTAAACGAAAGGCGCTAACCTCCTTTGGTCTTTTACGGATAAATCTTTTCTGGCCTCTTGCCCAAAAAACACTCCTGATCACAACTTCCTGTACAATCTACCCTTCTCCCCTTCGTATTCGCACTCGCATGCGGCTCTGTTGCCTTAACTCTCCAACTGAACAAGCCAATCTCTTCTCTCTCCTCTTATTTCCTCAACTCAAACCCCCTGTACCGATTCTGGCATTCCTCCATTCTCTTCCTCCTTCCCCCCCAATATCTTTCCCTTTCTCCTTCTTTCCCTCAGGTGTTTCCTATGTCTTCCTTTCTCTATCTTTACATCTTTGCATCGGGCCTGCCTATTCTCTATATTCTATGAACCGTAGGAAGCGGGTACGGGCGCCGGTGGCATCCTCCCCTCGATGTTGAGGAGTGCTGCTTCCGACGCTTGGCCCCTCCCCCCGTTCAACTATATTCTCTACTCGTCCTCAATACTAACACTTTCCCTCAGTGTTGGAAGCACTCACCTATGTCCAAGCCCCCCACTCTCTCGAACAACCAAAGCTAAGTCCGCCTCTGACTTCCCTCCGCTCGTACACCTTCATCTCGCCCATCATAGCTCTCGCATCCCTGTATTCCTACTACAGATCTCTTCCTCAACCACCTCTTCTCAACTCTCCACTTCTGTTAGACCATTGAATCCTCATTCCTTCCGTTCTCTTCCGCGATCCGCCCAGTACGGCTTTCCGGTTCGAGTCCTCGACTGGTATATACTTCCTATTTTAACCGATTATGTGTTTCCGCCTTTTAGAGACTACGCGGAGACCTTGCTTGTGCGCCCCTTGATCAGTCCAACAGGGATCTTGACCGTCGGCGCGTCGGTGATATGCACGCTCACTGCTCTCCAAGCTCCCTCCTTGGGTTTCCTCCTTCTCTTTGCTTACTGTTGTCTAGCTTTCTTTAAAATCGCTCAATATCGGCTGTTGTTTTGATGGGCACTCTTCTCCTTTTCGTCAATATGTGTCCTCAGGTTCGTCTTATCTCGACTTCTATTCCTACTTTCAAATTTAATACTTGCTCACCTGCACATTCTAACTCTATTTCATCATATGCCGATGACTGACCCTTATTCTCAACTCATTTCAATTCTGCTCCCTCTGTTACTTCTAGATTGCCTCTCGTCTTAATCTTTCCATTCTATTCTACGCTGATCTGGATAGAATTTCCGGGGGGGGTCCAACCTTGTGAAATCAATTCTTTAAAAACTCAACAATTCTTCAAATCTCCCTCTCTAAGGACACCTTCTAACTTCCTATCTCTTTCGCGTTTCTCTCGTCTCTCCTTTGACAATATAAACATCCTTGGCCTTAACATAAACAAAAAAAGTATTGAAACCTTCACATCACAACGGCTCTAATGCGCTCAAAGAAACTGGCAGTTCGTGAGACTGCAGACTTTTTTTCACTCCCACAGTTACTTCCAGTTATAACAAGGCCTCATCCCCCTTGTATGGAGTACTGCTCTCATATCTGGGGGGCTCAGTTCACCCGGCTTCGACTGAGGGTCGAGTCAAAGCAAAAAGATCTTATTAAACTCCGTGTCTTTCTAGTCACTTGACCTCTATCTTTGCGCGCGATGTTGGTGCGCTTTATCTCTTTTCTATAGTACCGTCGCAAGTGCTCGAGGAGCTTTCCACTCGCGCTGCCACCTCCTTTAGACGCCTCGAGCACAAGGGGTCGTTATCGGCAGCATGAGTTTTGTGTTGTTATTAGCAACTCCAGACTATTCGCTGTGGTGCTCCTTCTTTCCCACCACCTCTGTTCTGTGGAATTCTCCTTCATCTTCTGTGTTTCCTACTCAATTAATCTCCCTCACCTTAAAGCCCGCGTCTGTGCTCGTCTGCGTAATTGCTTATTGATAGTTTTGTTGATTTTAACACCCCCTCCATTGAAATAGGCTTTGCCCGTGTAGCCGGTCGGTGATGTCTGGAAAAAAAAAAAAAAAAAAAAAATATGAGCATGTAAATTTTTATCCTCCCAAGTTAAAATGAACGGGATTTAAAATAAAATAAAATTAAAAAGGGAAAATTAATATTAAACCTTCAAAAAACCATATTTTTTGAATATATATAATAAAATATATATATATAATATTATAATATATATATATATAATATATATATATATATTATATATTTATATATATATATATAATATAATATAGTATATATAAATATATTATATAGTAGTATATATGCCATCCTCCCAAGCATCATGCAATGTAAATACTAAAAATTATAAAGCTACAGGAAAAAAATAACATTTTTGATTTTAGCAAGCAATTTCATAGATGAAACTTAAAAAAAAAAAATTTATTCAATATTATTAATGTCTCCTTAAATTACTAGATAAATCTAGATTCTGCAACGGGTACAGTGTGATTGACTGAATCCCGCAGTTACATTCACGAGAGCAAAGTTACCAAAATAGTATATTTAATTTACGCTTGAGAAAGAGGAGAAATGTATTTTTCTTTTATATCCTTAGTTTCGAGCCGACAAGAGGACAGAGTGGGGACGAAGATCCCCGTCGTCCCCCGGTAGGCGAGAAACCCCGACTACTTTCCATCTTTCTTGTTACCCGTGGATATCCTTTATAAAAAACAAAAAAAAATTCAACATGCACCTTTTGCGTGCTCAACTCGGACTTACTCGGCTCCTCGTATCCTCAGAAAACGGTAATATCATACAATTTTCCAACATTTTTAACTATTCAATTTTTCAAAAGCGTTATTTTGAATTTTCTTATTTGGCTTTCTTTGTTACAATTGTCCCTGATTAATCACTTTCATTTTTTTCCTACGCCTGTTATGCGTTTTTTTGCTTACGTTGCATGTTTGCTTTCTGCTGACCATATTATATATATATATATTATAATATAAAATATATATATATATATATATATATAAATATATATATATATAATATATATATAATATATTATAATATATAGTATATTATATAGTATATATATATATAATATATTATCATGGTGACTCCATAACTTTTTACTACTCGTTGCTCTTCTCTCTCTCTCTCTCTCTCTTCTCATATATATATATATATAGTATATATATATAATAATATATATATATAAATATATATATATATATATATATATAAATATATATATATATAAATATATATATATATGTATATATATATATATTATAATAAGAATTAGCGAAAGAATAACCAAAACCATATTTAAACATTTGAAGAGAAATATTTATTACCGGCTAGTTTCGGGTAAGACAGCAGCTTCCCATTTTCAAGGTTGATAATACAATGATAAGATTTATACAAAATAAATAGTATAAATTAAATTAAAATAAAATATATTAAATTATGTAAAGAAGATTAAATATAGACTGAAAAAAGTTCACGATAAGACAAAATTCACTCCATAGTATTAAGAACTAGTTTTCTAAATTTTCATTTTATTTTCGTTTAAGCTGTTAAAGATATTAGGATTTTAACAAAGGCAGAGCAGTTCCTCAAGCTTGGCTAATATACTAAAATTGGTATCCTATATATGATGGTTTTCACGGAGAGAATAGCATTTATAGCTGAAAAGGGAGGATGATGAAGATGATCTAGGGTTTCTAAATGATATACTCTATATTTCTCAATACAAATGAGTGGAAAGTTCTAATAGCTTCCTATGAGGTGTATCACAGTCACCACACTTATTATTGATAATTTACTGAAGAATACAGTTATATATATATATAATATAAATATATATATATAATAGATAATATATATATATATATATAATATATAAATATATATAAATTATATATTTATATATAATAAAGTATATATATATATATATATATATATATATATATATATATATATATACCTTATATATAATAATATAATATATATATAATATATAATATATATTATATATATTAGTATATAATATATATACTATATAATGCATATATATATCTGTGAGCATGATTTGTATATCATTCATTTGAGAGGGTATTATATACCTAAAAATATGGAAATAAATATATATATAATTATATATATACTATAATATATAATAGACTATAAGATTATTAAAATGAGACTTACTAATTACT